>JAECUM010023626.1:0-60056 GCA_016617855.1 Megalonaias nervosa
AACCTTGAGGACTCAAGAGGTTTTTATTGGTGAGGCCAGATTGTTTTGAAATTCAGCTATTTTATGGAATTTAATAATTTATTCTCTAGAAAACTGAACAAGTGCTTAATATTTATAAAAGTTCTGGGAGAAAGAAATTCAGTGGAAATTTATTCTGGAGTTTAACGGAAACATTATAAACTCTGATTCAACGAGGATCTGTTACCATCAGTATAAACATCATCTGACGTCATCGCCTCCATATTGGAATTTCATCGAGATTCGAACCCGGATTCAGTTAGAACTGTTTAGTGATAGGACTTATACTTTTCAATCTTAGGGTTAATATTTGGATTAAATTCACAAACCGTAAGTCCTATTTCATATTTTTGCATTGTTTTCTAGGGAAATAAATTATTTTGTTAAAATTTACAAAGCTTGTTGACTTCTCTCTTTTCTTTTGTTACTTTTGTACCAGCCTACATGTAACACTGCACTATGGGTTCCATTAAATCTAAGTTTTTAATTTGGATGGTTATTACCAATGACTATTATCGCACCTGTTCCTATTATTACTGTAAAGAATTCATGTCTCATATTCTTAAGAGAGTACAATTACAGTTGTTCGATTTTGTAACAATCGCCTCCATATAGTACTTTTGTGAAAGATCGTGGAGTGGGGATGGGCAGGACTTGAATGTCACCTGTTTATATCCAGTGGAGTAGAATATACATAAACTGTTACTCGGAACGGTATTGTGTAAAGAAATTTTCAGTTTAATATAAGCCTTTGTTTGATGCGGTTTTTGATCTTGGACGGAAATGCATCTGTATATACAACTTGCCTCAGGTTTAAACGAAATACACTACAAACCGCTCTAAACGTAGTTATAAAAATAAAATCATATATTGGTTTATTCATTATGAGTTAATATACATCTCACATGCAGTGAATAACACATATGACCTCTTTCCATCTAAATGCAAATCTCATCTTCCGTAACGACTTTTCAGAATAGTTCCCTTCATGTAACACGTTTAATCCTTCAGGCAGCGGATTTTCCTGAATTATTGTATATTAGATTCCATTCGATAATACAGACGACATAAAATTGCAATGATGGCTTCCTTGGTTGCGTTATGGAAGTTTTAATGTAGGAAATATTATAGCAGCAACTGGACATGTTTCATGCATACAGAATTGAGCGCACGTTCTCGAAGGAAAATTCTACATTGCCGACGGAATATTCTACTACGAGTATTATATAGTTTGGAGAGATGTTCAAGTCGGTGAGTAGTAGTAAAGTCTAACTGAGATCATGTACGTTTCGGCTTGTCGGCTTATTTACCGTCATGACTGGATTTTCTTTGACTGACGAAGGTAAAGTATGAAATCTCAGAGAGACTAATATTGAGTTCCACGATGGCCAAAATAGCAAGGAAAGTTTGGCATCAAAGTTTGGAATAACCCCAGTATGTGTATGACACATTTTGGCGAACAGTACATGCAGATTATTCTCCTTCAGGATGTCTGATGTGCACATTTCCTCACATGAAACCATACACGGGTGCGCCCTCACACACCCTGTAGATATCGATGCTAAACACGATACTTTTTATTAACTTATAATAGATCAATGTTCAATCATTCATTCACTTCGCACGGTATGTGGCATTTTGAAACTATTTGCTCTTATTTAAAAGAAAAGCCAAAAAAAAAAAACAACAAAAAAACAAAAAAAACCCCCACAAACAAGAGAGACAATGCTGTTTAATTAATGAGATGCAGAAAGGAAGATAGGACGAAAGGAAGTAAGGAATGAATGAATGAATGAATGAATGAATGAATGAATAAATGAATATTTATCTTCGCATTCATTTATTCGATCATAAGCTATTCATTAGGTTCGAAATGTTGTAACTGAGTTGATTCCTTAACCGATTTGCTGCCGGTTTTGTATTGCTGGCTTCTTCACGTGATGATTTCTTGATCAACCATTAACAAAATAGCCATCTTGTAAGTTTCTCGTATAAAACAGAGTTAACATCCATAAGGAAAAAAAGGAAAAACAAAAAAAATCTGACGGAGGCAAAAGGAACGCACCCGCTTTTGGAAAAGTAAGATGATTTTCTCGTGGATTGGTAGAAAAGTTTCGAGTTATTGCAGTTTTGATTCAGATACCATGGCTAAATTACATTCACACTTCCAGGACTGTAAATAAGCGTTTTCAGGTCATGTGATTAGCAGAAAATATCAAACTGAATCTGAACAATATTAACGTTTTTGCTACATTCTCCATGGTTAAGAGTTTTAGAAAAACCATATTTCATTATGCAGAAACACACTCTCTAATCGTTAAGGTTTTGTTATCCTTTCCTTATCTTCCATGGAATTCCAGACGGTTGCTAAGCAGCAGAGTTCTAACTTTTTGTGAAGAAATATAAAGGATTCTACTTTTCTAGCTGTCAAAGCTCAGTGCAAAACATGTTTATAAATATATTCTTTAAACATGATAACATGATTTGATTTTTATTTCTCCTTACCAGGGTTATTTCCATTAGCGAAGCAGTTATTATTTGAAGAAAACTGCGAAATCACTCTTTTTTAGTATGGACACCGTTTGATGATTTGTATACTTTGTCAACAGATTTTTTTTTTTATAAAAAACTATAATCTGTATAAAAATTGAAAATTTAATCAGTTATCCATTAACCTCCGCATTTAAAACATTAATTAGAATATGATAACTGAAAAATAAAGAAAATACACCTACGTAGGATAAGCGAGATTTTGCTCCCCCCCCCCCCCTTCCCGGCCAAGTGACGTGAATCATATGCTACCAATCACTTTTATTGTAAAGACGCATTCGCTGTCAAATGGACATAAATATAATCAAAATCAGCTTTGAGTCGCAGGACTGTTTTGGAAGGCGAGATATTTTAGTTCAGCCACATTTATCTTTAAACATGATGCAGTACAGATATGTAACAATCATGTTCAAACTGGGTTCAAATATTGCGCAGAAATCTTCTACAAAACTCACGCTGATATGTGTATTGAAAAGTTTCGAACATTCGATTGAATCAGTATTCATTAACACCAATTCATGCTAGGGCTGATATCTTTACTTTTCAATTTAATTAGCATGAGATAGTCAAATACGATACATACATACATACATACATACATACATACATACATATATATATATATATATATGTATATATATATATGTTATATATATATACAAGTATATATATATATATATATATATATATATGTACCTGGCCATGTACGTGCTAAAAAATAACGTGCATTTAAAGTGTTGGTATAAAGCAATTTGATATACCAATACTATTGCTATATCAAATTGTGATCCGCCCATGGCGCAATAATACGCATATATAAACATTCTCGCGAGCATCTGCAGTTGATTCTAGATCAATGATCAATTTCCACAAACTGGTCACTAGTGACGTATGAAAAATAATGATGAAAAGTATTAATAATCCTCGTTTTCTGAATTAATTTAATATGGTACACATTTTCATCACAATCCTTTCTTCTTTCTGTTCTCCCCTCCCCTCTCAAGCATAACGGACAAACTGCGCAGAAATGTGGAATGAGAGAGAAAAGGAATTTGGGCTGGATTAAAACCTTGAAATAGAAATTACACCAAGTAGCCTACAAGAATATGGTTCGTCGGAACGATACGTATGCACTTTCCTTGGGATTTATCAACAGTGTTTATCAATGATACAATGTTGCAAACCAGTAAATTCCTCGGTTACGTGGTACACATACTGTGATATATTTAATGTTATGTTTTTTTTTTGTTTTTTTGTTTTTTTTTAAACATATCATAATGTTCTAAAAAAATCGATTATTATTATTTAAATATAAAAATGTCCAAAGGTCTCTCTCTCTCTCTCTCTCTCTCTCTCTCTCTCTCTCTCTCTCTCTCTCTCTCTCTCTCTCTTGACCATCGTAGCAGGATACGGGCTAAAATCTATGACATGGCGAACGTAGAGGATTTTCCGACAATATCTCTGGACTTATGAATGATGGTAAAAGTTAAGTCAAACCGACCAAAGGATCAGACAGACAGACAGACAAACAGACAGAGACAGAGTTTTAAAGTCAAACCGACGAGAGAGAGAGAGAGAGAGAGAGAGAGAGAGAGAGAGAGAGAGAGAGAGAGAGAGAGAGAGAGAGAGAGAGAGTAGATCAACTGTAAATATATTAAAATATTTTAATTACCTCTTGTTGGTTCGTCAGTTGGCTTAGTTTCTATTCCACATTAATTTCCATGAGCCGGTATTTGAATGGTGTAGCTATCCAAGTGTTGCTACTGCTCTACTTTTATCATTACAACCATCTTTTATGTTTAAATCATAAGTGTGTATTATATTGATTTAATAAATGTGGAGAAAAATAGAAACAAAGAAAAGCAAAGAATCAACTTATCAATATGCAGAGGTGATTGTAAATAGCCGCTAAGGCAGAGAACTACATTTTGTAGCGGAAACACTCGGGGATGTGAGGAGTTCATTCACTAGGTCAATACACGGCTCCTTGTAGTAAATCTGAACACCGTTCAAAGGGCAAATATATGTATTTGTATGTGATATAAATAAAATATATGTACAGTATGTACGCTGTATCAATGATATACCACTCGTTGTATAAATTTTTCATTAAAAGGAACTCAGCAAGCTTCGTTTCCTTTTAATGAAAAATTTATACATCTCGTGGTTTATTATTGATACAGCGTACATACTATACATATATTCTATATAAATATATATATACTTTGTATACATGATGAAATGGCCTTTAGACTTAAGAAGATTCTAGAAGGTGCAAAAAGTTTGTTTTCTTGTTTGTAAGTTATAAATAGGTTGTTTATTATGTTTTGTTCAAGGTGTAACTTTGTTTAGAAATTTTAAATGTTTTAGAAGCGAATTTGTTTCCGAATTTGGTAGGAAAATGGCTTACACTATGGTTCAATTATTGTGTCTTAGATTTTAATGTAATGGTTGTTTTCATCAGCAATGTTCATTTCGATATTAACTTCTTTCTAGTGGAATCATTCTTGTAATTGTGTTCAATTATAATTAGGGAGGATTTATTTATTTAAAGTATTCATTGGAGTTAAACAGCGCACTTTGAAGAACATTCGGGATGATCTGATTTTGGTAAATCAAGACTATATTCACATAAGCACATTCAATATCGAAATTCATTCGAAACACACTATACATTCTGACTTATGGAATATTTAAGATTTCATTCATAGCATTCTAAGGTCTTTTACATTTTCACTTCATTTTGTAGGGAAATAAAGTATTTGTTGAATGTTACTAAACTTGTTGCTTCCGCTTTCTTCTGTTAATTAGTTTAGGACCATAGAGTTATAACACTATGTGAAAATATAAATGATTTTAATATGCTATATGCTCTAACATTCAACAAGCGATGATCGTTGAAGAGATGCGGAAGTTGGAGGTATGGTGCCTAAAAAGAACTTGTATTCTGTTGGGTTTTTATTGCGGTATCAACAGAAAAGAGATGTACATTTTGCAGAACAGGAACAAAATTAATCTAGAACCTATTTACATGCAGATATAAATATATTAAAATCAGAAATAGTCACGAAGTTCTTTCCATTAAGTACTATGTACAGAATGCAATGTAAATACGACTTACAAAAGACACTTCTTCTTGCAGCAGACGAATTTGTTGGAGAAGACCCACGACACATTCTCCAAAAGAGATATATGTACGCAATGATGGACAAGGGAGGAACCAAACTTGATCGATTGCCATATTCATCAATCAGATTATTCAGTTGTAGATTGAAGTACAAGTCAGTTTTGTATTTCTGATCTTCAATTGCTCCACTTGAAACGAAACAAAATAATTCATACTGATATACATCATAATACAGTACGGTCTTGATAATAAGTTTATAGTAACTAGTACATTAAGTCCAGACTCATAATTAATGTGCGTTGTGTCTAGAGAGTTTAACTAGCTTACTGTATATGCAAGTAACCTAATGTCCAGCACCACTGAATCACTTTATTTCAAGAGAAAAATTATATTAAATACCGAAAATTATAATTATAAGCGTCACATCAAATGCAACGTGCTTGGATGTATTTTATATTTGGTTTAAATAGCTTGAATGTCCCATAAAGAAATAATGTCTGGATATACATGTCACATCACCTCCCGGTTTCATGCTTGAGGGCGAAAAAAGTACTTATAGAAAAGGGGTTTGCTTTAGTTTACGGCACAATGGCACAAGTAGATTTAGTGCAAAGGTAACTGCTGTAATCTGCCTTGTCGAGTGACACACCGCATTATATTTAAAACCTAAATGAAGCTCATATATTATTATGTTGATTATACAAGGTTTTCTAGCAAAAATATTTAATATTGCAATTACGTGATTCATAGCTTTTTCATAGAAAACATCTGCCCTAATCTAATAAGATTGAATGCAGAATAAATCCATATTGTCTAAAGTTAATTCTTTGTAGAATGAATGAGTGAATGATCCAATGAATCGATAAAGTTATCTAAATTTATTTCCTCTGATTGGTTCTGTATATTTCTGAATGAATGTGTCGATGGAATGATCGATCTACATAATTATTAAAGACCAATGTTTTAACGCGGAATGGATCAACTAAATACAAGGATTTCAAAATTAAATACTTATTCTCCATCAATGCGAGCCTGTTCTTGGTGGTGAAACCAGGAGCCATCATGGTGGAACTGCGAGAAATTCAGGTAAACAGACTTAGACGTGATTGGCTCTGATTCTGTCTCTTAAGACTCGAAAATTTGAATTGGTTTTGTTTGGTGTTCTGCACCACAGTAAAACAAGTAGATTATTTAGAACTGAGGCAAACTGAACGAATTTCATGGCCTAAGAACCCAACAGAGTGACTCAGAGGTAGCATATTACAGAATGTGAGTCAGCAAGGCTTTGAACAATGTTTTTCTAGAGAAATACAATTAACAGCGTCAGAATCAAGGCAGATTCCATTTCTGACAAAAATGAAGGGCTTTGACCAAAACAACTAACTTTGTCAAATAGCGCACATTCATAGAACGACAAAGATTTCAAGATGATGAACATCCTTACCTATTTGTTTATGTCTACCATGTGCTTGTTTGCTATTTCGTTCTGATTTATGTTCATAAAAATCAAAATGGAGTATAGAGCATTTCTTAACTGGGATTTCAGCAGGTGTGGATATGATAGTATTTTCCTGGAAATCTATGCTGCTGCATCAGAAGGTTATTTATGCAAGATGGCTACTCCCATTCAATGAGGTCAATCAGTTTTAGGCTGCACTTGGAGTCCCTTGTCTTTTTAATGACCTTGAATATCGGATTAGTTGAGTGAAATTCATATTCATCAAAAGCATTCTAATGCAGCATAAGGGAACTGAATGCCGAAGCTTTTTCATCTGGAAATAAAGAAACAAAGGTTAGGAGCTTGGTGCGAATCGTTGGATTGAGTCTTCTCCATGGAATTATGCCTGGGATATGAGAGACTTGACTCTGAATTTGTCGATGACACCTAAAAACACTCCAAGCAAGAAGGCTGAGATTTGATGAATTTGTTTCCTATTGTTCGTCAATTACGGAGGTCAGCAAAATTGCTAGAAAGAATCGGAAGAGTGCGGCACAGCATGGTGTCATTGCTGCATAAATGATGTCCACAAGCAGAGGCAATGCACCAAACCCTGACCGGATCCCCCTGCAACATTGTCTTTTTGGTTTGAGAATCTTGGCTCTTTCCAAAACGGTTACTTTCTAGTTTTAATTATATCAGGTATGTCTTAGTAGGTTCATCCTTATTTCTTTTTGTCCCATTTGGGGAGAGAAAGCGGGTAACCGGGTCACTGTGACTGAACACGACCTGCCTTCTAAGTGGTTTATTTTCTGACTTCCTTGTCATGGCAAAGAACTGGAAACAAAAACTTGAATCTTAATGCTGACTTGCAAAACATGTATATTGATAGGTTGAATTTCTTTCATCTCAGGCTGGAGATTGATGGAAGCAGCAAGGCCGTTGCTAAGCGAATGATGAACTTCTCTTATTTAGCTTTTGAACTATGAGCCATACTGACTTCCAGGAAAGCTGTCAGAGTAGGTGTTGCTAGTTGGATCTATGCTGAAATTGGCTTGCTGAAACAGAAATAGCGTCGATGGGAAGAATTTGTTTCGTGTTTGACAGCTTTACAGTAAATGCATATGGAAGACAGCTTTAACGTGCTTAGATCTGCAATTCGCTGTAGACAGCCGGGACACCGATTAGGAAACAAGCCTCTAGAATTATTTATAAAGCCAGTGTGTAAGTGGATGGAAGTAGTCATAGTGAAAAGAAAGATGTGTTGACACTACGGTTTTTTATATTGCCTCCACAGATCACTTAAACATGTTCGAGACACGGAATGAGTGTGATAATTGGTTGACAGAATGCTAGTTAATTTGGGATGAATTGTCAACCAATGTGTGAATTCGAAAGCATAAAATCAACATAACAGGAGGAAGAAAACATAACTTTAGAGCCAAATGCCAAGATATTTCCATTATAGGGGGGCAAAATGCTGAATATTTCCTGGACCTTGATGACTTAATGACATGTGTTATGTCTTATGTATGTAGCAACCTAGGAGCCACTTGCCAGGTGTCGATGACTGAATGGGATAAGTACTGTACTCGTGAACGTGTTGCTTCTGAGCACTTCAGCTAGGACGAAACTAATTATCTGGCACTGAGGAACTGCCATAACTTGTACTTTGTGTCTGTCATGATGGAGGAAGGATTATTAATGAAATGATATGGTGGTGTGCACTGTTCTCTTCCTCTGCTTCTGAATGTTGAGGGAAGGTCCATGATCAAATCGAAGCCAGCTGCCAGTAGTGATTATGATGTAAGAAAATTCGCAACAAAGAAGGCAGCAATGCTACAGCTGATTACACCTGAATTCTTATTGAACCATTTTCTAACTCGCTCATAGGCCTGGGACTATTGTTTACCAGGATCTCTCCTCCGATCAAGCATCATTTTGTTTGCCCGGAACCCCCAATGCATAATGAACATGGGATGCTTATCCTATGACAGCTTCATCATCTTGCAAATCTCTGAATGAGTATGCTATCAGGAAGCACACAGACGTAGCAACTGATATTCGATGTCAATCCATATACATAACTGTCATCTGACATAACCAAGGTAAGCGGATGAAACTTTAACTTTAGTATTTTAAGTGCTAAACGGTCCAATATATGTTAATATAACTGTATAGCTTGGGAGAACCGGATTTGTAGGCTGAGAAAAGGATTCTTAGAGCATTTATGATTGGGGTGTGTGTTTGAATAAGAAACTTGTTATTAGTGTACTAACAGGTGTGCGAAGTTGCAAATATATCAATCACAGAGAAAAGCAGGTGTATTCTGGAGTCTAACTGGGCAGTACGTACTCCACTATCATTTTATTGGATTCGATTTTGAAAAGGTTTTTTTTTTTCGCTTAATAATTTATGTTGTCTATGTACTTGTCAGTGAAACATGTGCTATTCTGACTGCAAAGAGTAGTTCAACTTAAAACGTATATGGCAAACTTGTCCTGAACACCAATGACTGACTTTAATATGATATGTACCAGCGTATCAGCGCCTTATTTATTTATTTTTACCACTGACGCAGACCTAATATAATCATGTAATGTGCCACTATATCAGCTAATGGTGTATAAGCTCACAGGCGCAATTTTACACATCTGACATCACATAATGTGTCCGAAGATCCGGCGCCAATATGTTCAATTGAAATTAGAAGTAGACTGGACAAAGAAGACTTCTGTTCTGATAGCATCATATGACAAGTAGATCTATGACTATGATGTTCATGTTTGGATGATAAATTAAAGCTGAATTCCTATGGAAAACCACGTATAAAGTAAACCATGTTCGTTGTAGCTCCAAACTATTGTATCTTCATGGGCAGAACTGGATTTAAGTCGGGAATAAATCATCTTACAGCAATATATTCCTTTACATTTTGCTTCACCAATCGCAAATTACCCGATTACACTTGCTTGACTACTAATTTACAGGTAATTGATTAAATGCTACCTCACCTACCAGAAATTTTATTTCCCACCACGACCCCACCTCACCAAGACACATTCATTTTGAATTCTGCCTTATGTTCAGCCCTGATTTAATTTGTCCTCAATATATTTCATTATTCTTTACTGGAAGATAATCTTATATTGTGATCACAATTATAATTTGCTGCAAGATGTAATAGATGATGCTTTAAATACCACCGAATGCTATAAAATGAGCAGGTAAGTTAACATTCATTATACATCGAATGATAATTACGTGAACACAACGATCAGCAGGTTCAGCAGCAGGGTGTTACAGATCAACATGTACACTCCCATCAGCACCGGTACAAAGTATTTTCCAGAAGCCGTTGGACATCGAGAATAGGTCCCATTTGTATACAATTCTGCATTATTTGTACAGTCCACAGAACCTTTCGAAAAACATGAAAATATTTTCATTCAGATTTAAAATATTTAACTATCTTTAAATGTGTGCAAAATAATATATAACATATTGTAAAAGTATATATTGTATGATGACTGTCGCTAATAATTATAATAAATATAATAATTAATAATTCATTCATGCTAAAATATGGAAAGGGTTAGAGAAAGATCTAGGGCAAAATGTATTAAAGATTAGGAAAAGCTTTCAAAATATATCTCTAATTTGGACAACAGAAACTATACTAGAAATTTAACTAAACAGGATGAAACGTTTATGCAAAATCATCTAGAATTTTAATAGTAACTAAATTATTCTATGAAAAACAATATTCGTATCACAATGTAGACCCAGCTGGTATTAACCATATTCGTAACAGAAAGGAGACAAAATTGAACTTGAAGGATCACTGAATTTTATAGACATCCTTAAATTAGATAGCACACAATGTAAATCAATGAATGTCCAGATTATATAAAGAAAATTGTGAAGGAGGTTTGAAAATGTTAGACAAAAACATGTTTGTACATTTATTGAAACTCATTCGGGTGAGAAGACTTGTCACCTCTAAACCTGGTTTCAGACTAAAATGATGCATAGAATTTTATCAACAAATATATTTTGAACAAAACAAGTAAAGCCCAAACATGAAGGTGCACTTTATGTAATGGCTCCTTAGAGACTTTATCTCATCTTGTTTTGAACTGTTCCAAAACTGAGTCATTACTTACTAGTTTTATTGCATGGATAAGGAATTAGTGTAATCGTCTGCACAATTTTCAAGTTTCAGATAGAAAAAGAGTATATATTGTTGGTATAATAAAACAAATTAAAAGAGATATATCCATCCCCTTTGTTGCAAATGGAATCATATATCTATGAACGTGGATTTAATAATGAAACACCAAGAATTGCCCATTTATGAGAGGAGATGGAAGTTCTATTACATATCAGAAAAATAGTATGCATATAGTAAATGTACATGGAAAATGTTTGATGACAAATGGCAGCTATACAAACATCTCTTTGGATGATTCCTGTCATATTTTCAAATCGCAAGTATAATTTTAATTAGACTCAGATATGTCGATATATAAAATTACGCAAGTGTGCAATGATGGAGATATGACTTTATTTTGTTGTTGGGTGTATTATAAAGGAAATATGCAGTAGTTATATAATATACACGTCTCCAAAGCAGCGTAATTACAAAGGTGTTAATGCAGTGAATTGTTGAAGTAATATTTCTTACCCAATTTTTATGTATCGGTTTTATTCGGAGATTGTTAATAACAGCAAATAATTATTGAAAACGATAATAGAATGTAAATATTGTTAAATGAGTAAAGAAAATAGTTACTGTATGAAACTTGTAATAACTTAATGTTGAATTTAGTCGTAGCATGCATTTGTGTATCGGCATATATATATATATATATATATATATATATATATATATATATATATATATATATATATATATATATATATATATATATATTTAAGTATGTTTTTGTTTGTATTTGGCTACTAATGTATGGATATGTGTGTATAATTTTATGTGTGTACATATGTGTACATGGAGAAAATGGTTACAATAAATACTTTTTTCTCTTTTGCTTTATCTCTCTCGTAGCCAATACTGAAGTCTGCATTAGGTTTAGAATGAGAATATAATATTATGTACGAGTTTTAATCATCATTCCCTGTAAAGTAATGTATAACTTAGAAAGTATAGTGCCGCAGTCAGTGGGATGGTTCCACAACCTACTGCTGCCTATATACCGGGAATAATAAACATGCAAATAAAACAATACAAAAGACAAAAGTGACATCAATAATTCATCTACAAACAATTATGTGGCATAAATTAGTTAGATAACATTAGTCAGGTAAAAAGACATAAATAGGCCATTAACATTTGGGTCTCTGATTTATTAATAAATATATAGATATAGACCTGAAAACGCTGTAAAGGCCTTCTCCGGAGTGCAGTAATATATTTGCCATGTGACCAGTTTTCAGTAAGTTATAACAAAGTATCATGTACTGTTGACGACTTAGAAAACATTAAATCAGAAATCTTGAAAGTGTGGTCCGGTACAGCAAAGGGAACATTATTTTGAATGACAAAGTTTGTAGGCACACTTCGGCATACATAACTTCCTGTTAAATTGTAGAAACGCCAGTTCTAACGTATTGGACGTCTAGAGGCTAAATTTGCCGATAGCCTTAAGCGTGTTTTTCAATATGGTGGATACTACTTCCAGCAGTGATATAACACAGAAAACAAGCTCTAAATCACATTAGCCTCTTCAAGAGTCTCGAGTATTTTCATTAAGTTACCGTGATAGAGTAAAGCATATAATGAACCTATGGTAGAGTTTGGCAGAATGAAACGTCTGGGGTAATAACTGGTACATTAATCTGGTAGCTGGCCAATATTACTGCAAATCATGATCTGATCCTACACGCCAGACTTAATGTCATTAATTACATATCATATTTTTTGCTTTTGTTCCAAATGCCTATAATTTAAGAGGCATATTATTCAGCATTGTAATAAAATCATATGGGATGATAGTTGTGTGGATAGCAAGACAGTTAAATAGGAAAATGACAAATCAGAAATAAGATAAGAAATACCTTCAATTTCCTCCAACATGAGCTCTCCATACATATTCCAGTACGGCCGCCTGAATATAGCTATCAACAAGTCAAGGTTGAATCCAGCATTCGGGTACAATATGGCATGGGAAGCAATGGCATAAGCCACAATAAAAACCAATATTATCATGAAGAAGTATGCCAGACTTTTAGCCTGTAGAAACAAAATTGTAGTAAATACTCAAGTCTTTATTCATGTTATATGTCAAACTTTACCTACATTTGCTTTTACTTTAATCTCAGTCCAAACATTTGTTTCAATCTATGTAGTACCTAAAGAAACCTATTGTGAAGAAATAGAACTTGTCTCGAAAGGATGAGTTTCCAAGTCAAAATGTGATTGTATAATATACAATATTCTAGAAGAAATAGACCAGAAAACAATTAACCAAGAATCTAATAATACTAAATTAGGATGCAGTGTAGCAACAAGTGTGGCTTTATGAACTTTCGCTCTCATTATTACTTTCACTTCATTGGTCGAAGAGTCTTTCTCTCTCCAGAAAGGCTAATAGATTGGTGAGTTTCTCAATTTGTGGAATGTAGCAACCACAAAATCAACAACAAATGGCACACGTGTATCTGAGATTGATTCCTGGCTGAAGCTGGACATGTAGCCAAAAAGCAGGAACAGATATTTTTGTCTATAGGACACTTTTTGTCAATGATTGCAGTTTTGGTTCTGTTTGTGCAATTTTGTTTTTGGTAAAGTTGTGAAAATGTTTCTTGATGCTGCTGTTATTAACCAATATAATGCAAAAGCCATCATCTAGTATAATTTCTGTCAAATGTGGCTTAATATATTAGGCCGCGTAATAGCAGAATCTATCAAAATGTTTTTAGTAACAACAGCTCAAAAGCCCTATTCGTCAGGATGTAGCGGTAAAAATTGTGTACAGCCCTTATTTGAGCCCTTATTTGAGATGTCATTTAAAATTACGTGGTTGAATATCCTAAATGCCAATATGTTTTCTGTCAAATATGATCAAAATTCGTTTGAGCCTATAAGGCTCATCAAAAGACCCAGTAATAGAAATATTAAGTTCATTATAATTGTTTTTGACAATCTGAAGCGAACGCTTCCCAATAATATTCGATATAGTGTGTTCACTTCCAAAGAAGCATAAGGTGATCAATTTCATTGCCTGACGGAAATGTGTTACCGATTTTGATTAGCTTAGGCACCAAAGTAGAGAATCCATGGTCATTGATCGCAGAATAAGGAAGAGAAGATGAAATCTTCAGCACTAATTACAAGGCATTTATTTCCGAAGTAGTAGAACTGGAACCCAAAAAGTCGACTCGTGTGTCAAGAATGAATTCCAGAGCAGTATGGTTACTCAAACAAGAAAAATAAATCATTAGGATGCCCGTGACATTTAACCTAGGAACTTTCAATCATTATATAAGTATTGTTGTGAAAATTCCATGTTGCAAGAACTTCCATTGAGAAAAATAACCATAGCAAGATATTAAGCTAGCAACTGAACATGTTAAGAATTCCTCTACTGAAAACCCAATATTGAACAGACTTTCTGTTAAGAACGAGCTGATATAGAATTGTACAGATGGATGGCATGGTGGCCATATCGGATGTCAGAGGTGTTTGGGAATGTATTCCAACTTTTACATTTAGGAAGCCGTTCGTATTGGTCCTATGTTTGTCAGTAAGTATGTATTTAGGATAAAACCCATCCCTTGCTTTCCCGAAAGAGGTTTTTTGAACTTAGTTTGCTCTGACAATTTGTGAGGCATTTTTTGGAATTGAACCCAAATTATCCTAGTAAGGGATGTTTGTGATAAACCGAAGATTATTTAGTAAGAGATGTTTAAATCAAGTGCAAGTCACCCTACTATGAAAAGTTTGAGATCGATCCCATTTTTTCCTGGAGCGATTTGTGATATGGGTCACAAGTTACATAGTTAAGTTTTGGAATCAAGCACAAAATTTTCAATTAGATACAAGATGAATTCAAACTGAAGCTGAGCTGAGTATCATCTCAAATTGAGAAGCATTAATACAATCCATACATGATCTGAGACAGCCATTTGTTACATTATTTTTACAATGGCAGAATAAAAGATAAATATTCTATTGTAACCATATAAACATAGACCAGCCTGCATTTTCCTCTATCAAGTACAATGCACATGGTGTCTCAGTTTTGTTTGACATTGTCGCTTCATTCTAGTTTATTTCAAGCAATTGCTTCGTCAAAGACGTTTACAAGTTGATGCCATGGTAGAGTTATTATGACGTTTCTTGTAGACATCTTCATGCTCATGTGAAGACTCATCTACCACATGGAACCAAATGATTTGAAGGATTTGCAGCAGCAACATGCCCTTTGCAACTGGTCAGGAAGTTCAAATATCCTCACTCGAAGATGGGACCATCTTCCTTTTTCATCAAGCTGCCTCATGAGTCTCACAAGCATTCTCAGTTCAAAGCTCCCTCTTTCCCGACATTTCTTAGGCAAGGGGGTCAACTAGGTCAAAGAAGAAAATCCCTGGACTCCCTCTTCGCCTGATAGGCAGAAGGTTGGCGGTATAAGTTTTCTCTCTACTGCAGAGTGTCTTTTTCTCCACCCTCGCCTTCGTTTCCGGGAACATCCACCCCTATTGTGAATCCAACTCTTCTTTCACCAGTCTCAGGTGTATCAACTAAGGAAAGATTTATACACCCTTTCGCTGAAGGATGTAGTTGAGAATATAGAAACCGACATAAATCCTTTATTCTATTTCCTGAGTCTTTCTGGCGTCAAAAGATGGTGTAAATTTTGTGCTCATAAACGATCTTTCCAACGTCTTAAATAAGAACACTTCAGGAGTGCGACTACCGGCAAACTAATCAGTAGAACTCTGAAGTCCCCATCGATCTTCGGGATATTCACGTCCTCATCATGCTTCCAAACATGAAAACCTCACCATTCATATGCTGCAGTCAGAATTATCGCAGGCAGTCAACTTCTGATGTTGTCTTGACCAGGAGGTATCACGAGTTTAGGTCTTCTGTTTGGCCTTGCTTAAACGCACAAATCCGTTACTGGCTTATGGAGGCAACTGCGGCCCATTTAATGTTATTCTGTATTCCCATACTTCAATGTTTTAAACTAAGCAGCAAAAAGAAGCACAACGAACAATTTTATTAAACAAAACAACAAATACAATCAATTCCCTAAGTAACAAAGTGAAAATGTAAGAGTAAATTAAATTTTTCCTGAATCAAATCCCAAATAATCCTAATGTTCTATCACACGTCAAAGGTATAGTGTTCTAAATTAATTCCAATAGTGAATCTGCTGATGTACCAAGAAATCGTGAATGACCTGATATGCTAACAGACGTAATATATCACAATAATATTATCCAGAATATCTTTGAAATGATCATAATAGTCCCAAATTAATAATTTTGTCTAAACTGTCAATTAGTAATGTGTAATTCCAATTAACAAATTTTAAATCATTGAATCCTATAAAATTATATCTGGAAACAACGGTAATAATTTCAGTGATTGAATGTAAAGGGTAACGAATAATTCTGTTTATCAGAAGATTATATAAAAGTCTGAGAAAATTAAATAACCAGGATTTGGATCAAACTTTCGCTCCTAGAACCATCTAGATTTCTATAAAAAGTAGACCTCGAACTCAAGTATCAGCAAACAAGGTATAGCTTACAAACAAGACAAAAACATATTTACGCATTAAATCTATATCCTCAGTCATGGGCAAAAGTTCAAGCACACACAATAAATTAAATATACATAACACATTTTCCTCAGGTATTATCGTCGGAAGGACCCGACCTCTGTTGGTCGATTATGTACCCTCTCGGACTAATTCTAAACCTAGCCATGCCAAAGAAAGCAAATTTGATAGCCATCTGCACGTGCACAAGGTTTGAAAGATAACGATTTACGCCGAAAACATTAATTAACCAAACAATGATTGACAATACTTAGCTTAGTACCAGAACAGTGAAAGTGGATGCAGTTTAATGAAGCATCATTTACTAAGCTAAACACAAACAGACTACAAAATTTAAAACAAAAAATGACTTAGAATGAACCATTTGAATGAAGCAAATGCCTGAGTAGACGTATACTCTATTGATATGAAAAGGTACATGGAATGAGAAAGAGTTAAAAAAGCAAGGACGGCAAATATCTCATGTGCAATGTTCACATTGTCCAAGGACAAAAGAGAATGCTATTCCGCTTGTTTGATTATACTGGCAAATCAAACTGGGATCATGTTCTCGTCAATTGCGGCCATTCAGTATATTAATTGCGGGGGGGGGGGGGGAACTAGCCTTAACTGGGGACTAGAGTCCCTGAAAATGAAAATAATACTATGCTACAGGAACTGTATTTACTGCAATAAATGCAGAATTGCAGTTTTCCGGCAGGTAGTAATATTTCAACAGCGTTCAGCTATTCGAATGATCTTATTAGTTCAGATCCTTTCTACGGTATGGGGGGGGGAACTAGCTTTAACTGGGGACTAGAGTCCCTGAAAATGAAAATAATACTATATACAGGAACTGTATTTACTGCAATAAATGCAGAATTGCAGTTTTCCGGCAGGTAGTAATATTTCAACAGCGTTCAGCTATTCGAATGATCTTATTAGTTCAGATCCTTTCTACGGTATGTTTACAGTCAATAACAGAAGCATTACATACAGGTATTCCTTAAGGTATCAGTATGGCTTTTCTTATATATCCAATATAAATTATGAATGTTTGAAACAAGTCTTTTTTTTTTTTTTTTGATAATTGTCTTATTTTTGAAGGAAAAATAAGTAAAATAATGAAGTTAAATCTGTAATTTTTCCATTAGTTATTGTTCTTCATCCTGTCCTTCCTGACACATAAAAAAATTTTTGTATCACATTTTTGCATATTCCGATGCATAAACTTTTTAGAAGCAATATCAGTAGTGTGTTGGGTCGGAGAAGTATTCCACTACGCCTATAGTTTGCATCCATATATATGATGGATTTGCCTGTGCACGCAAATACCAGCCATTGCAGGAAACATATAATTCCGCTTTCTTTTGTTCTGTTATAGTACTCTATGCAATCATTATCGCACGTTTTTTTTTTTTCTAATTTAAGATAATGTACGAAGATTGCACGTACTTGAATAATATTATAGACAGAAGACATTCTATATGCTTCCACTAAGCAGACTCGACATTGCTATGATGGGAACAGACCTATCTAATTGTAGATAATGCGTGGCGAAAGGTCTTTTACGGTAGAGGATTCACATAGCCTGGAATACTATTTCGGCAAATGCGTAATTTATATCACCTCTCAGACCCGGTATAATTTCATCTGATTTTCTGAGGTTGTCGCCACTCTGTAAGCCGAATTCCAATATAGATTTGATCTACATTGCGTTATGGGCTTGAATCTCATGTTATGGAATGAACAATGAGTTATATCTGCACACGTTACTGATGTAAATCTTGCATCTGACTGACTGATCCTTTAACCACTTTGGAAGCTATATTTGTGATTTGATGTTGATCAAACGTAGAATATATGCTTGTATCATATAGCTCGTAGAAACTATGCATATTACTGAGTTGAAATTGCACTGATTGGATAATGTTATTACAATTATGAGATCCATAATTTGGGTCCTATTGCAGTTTATATCATTAATATGTGTAATATTCCCTTTAATATGAACAAGATCAACGCATGATAATGAGGTGATCATTATTATCTGACGTGACCTTATATCTAATGGATCTTGTCAATAATTTAGCCATCACATATCTTATCAAATTTGTACCAAGCTTGTGAAATATTCTTATGTTATTCATATTCTGAAAATATTCGCATACGAGTAAGACCTATGCATATTAATAAGGTATTATTGTATCTAATTTTCTGACCTTAATACCAATATAGACACGGAATATCAGCCTTAATTTGCACCAATTTCATCTTTAACTATTTTGTCACATTCAGGTTCTATATTTAGATCAGCGTACATTGATGGAGTACATTTCATCGGATTGAATGATTTTGTACCCGTCTACATCAAGAGATTAGTGTTATGATGCAGTGTCTATAAAACTTGGTAAATATGTTCATATTACCAATTTATTTCGTGACTTCGGTTACAACCAAGAGACTTGCATATTCATAATGTCATTAACTTTAGAACATGCACAATAATGTATTGGAGGGGTAGCTCCTCTGGTGGTAAACAGTCTTGGCTCTTCGGAGGTAGCTCGTCCACCTTTGGTCCCCTCATCCATCCAGCGCTCACCTGTGGTTCCAAGAAGCTGAACCATTCTCAGCGGCCACAACCGGGTCAACCACTTCGACTGGCGGGCTAAAACAGGTGAGGATAACTGACGGGTATTAAGCACTTGGTGAGTTTGGTGAGGAGGAAACCGATAGCTACTTCACCGGGCAGAAAGGCGAATCTCAGCAACGTGATGTGGAGCATATAGAGAATGGCAACGCAAATGGTCCTGTTCATCAACTGTATTCTATTCCATCTTCAGCAGTCTTGCCACAGGATCAAGATGGTCTTGGACTAGACAATGAGGTGACATACGCGCAACTCTTCCTCACTTCAAACCACGTCATCGCGCAAGATATATGTTCAACCTTGTCTTCAAAGTTCTGTAGCGACAGAGGATCGACGAAGCGGCAGATTTGGGTACACTGGCAGCCGTAGCTGCAAATCTGCATACAATCGGTTCAGGCTATACGTTCGTTCTTCACTGTAAAGAAGGAGCAGTTGAGCGAATAAGCAGCACTTTCTAGGATTCGCATTGCTCACCTACACTGCATGAGGAAGGGGGTCCAGAATAGCCCCAAAAAGTGACTGCTCCGTCTTTTCATAGCCAGCTAACCGCGGCTGGCAGGGACCCTACATCAGCAGGTCTAAATACAACAAAGCAAAAGTTGATGATCATTCCTCTCACCATCGGCGAATAGAACGTGCACATACTTTTGGGCAGAAATGATGCTGACAAACCTTCAAGAGAGAACTGACATGATTGGTACAATATCGACTTTGTGCTCTTGCGTGAAACCCGGATTGCAGGAGATGGTGAACTTTATGAATGTGGAGCTGTCTGTACCTTCTTTTGGAGCGGATGAAGAAGTAAGGAATGATGAGAGGCCGGAGTCGGCTTGGTAGTGAAGTCAATGTTTGTTACCCAGGTAGACTGGCTTTCAAAGGGTGTGAACGACAGGCTTATGACTATGAAACTCCCCCTGTTAAATGGGAAGAAGCTGTCAAGATCGTCAATGCCTACGCTACAAACATGACCAAATTCTATGAAAACCTACACGCAAGAATAACCTCTGATTCCCAATCTAATAAGTTTATCAGCCTTAGCGATCTCAGTGCTGACAACATCACCTTGGAAGGGGTCATTGGAACGTATGGCGTTGGCAGCTGAAACATCAATAATCTTCTATTGCTTCAATCTTGCTCAGAACATGAACTGCTCATCACCAACATCGTCTTCAACCTCCATACTAGTATCAGGACGTCATGTATGCATCCCCTATCAAAGCACTGGCATCTCAGCGACAACGTGATAGTCAGGAAGGAGGCGGGCAGGATGTACTGGTGACCACGTCCATGTGTAGCTCATTGTGTTGGCCTGACCACGGCTTTGCAGCCTCCAAGATAAACATTAATATCCAATCCAAGAGATGCACGTAAGGCAAGACGAATGGGAAACGGCTAAAGATTGCTGAGCTTAAGAACTCCAACTCCATACAATCATTTGTCAGAACTTTGGTAAACCGTTTCCAATCCACCTCTTTGGACACCCTTAATGTGAAGTCAGACTGGGCGACCCTTAGAGATCTGGTTTACAACACCGCTACATACATCATAGGGCCCTCCTCTTTTGAAGAAAATGCGACGACAACAGTCAGTTATTGGCTGAAAAACATCACCTCCAAGAAGGGTACTTAAATGTTTCAAAGAAAAGATGTATTCAATATGAAGGACTGTTCAAGAGAAACTACGGCAAATATAGGACTCTTGGCTGAGTAACAAATCTAATGAGATCCAAAGCTAAGCTGTCAAGCATGATAATGAATTATTTTCATGAAGTGCTGAAAGACGTCCCCATCATCAGGATCATCCCCTCTCCTCAGTACGAATGGGAATCCGCTGATCACTGGAAAAGAGAAGATTCTCGACATGTAGGCTGAGCACTTCAACTGCGTCCTGAACCGCCCAACATCCATCAATGATGAAGCCATTGATAATCTGCCCCAAGTGCCAGTCAATGAATCAATGGATGACCCACAAACCCTGAAAGAAATTAGTTTGCTCTCCTGCCTCAGACTCAATCCCAGAAGAGATATACATGGAATTCGGTGCAGCAATGACTCAAAGGTTCCATCAGTTGTTCCAGCTCATGTGGCAGAAAGAGACGATCCCACGGAAATTCAGGGACACTTATATTATACACCTAGGTACGCACAGAGGAAATCATGAGGCCTGTGACAACCACTGAGGTATATCTTTGCTTTCCATCGCAGGAAAGATATTCACCAGGATTCCCTTCAACCGTCTCACATCACACCTTGACTAAGGACTCCTACCAGGGAGCCAGTGTGGATTCCGGAAGGAGCGCGGAACTATCAACATGGTGTTCGCTGCATTTGCAAGAGAAGTCCCAGAAGCAGAATGCTGACTTTATATCCACCCATGTCGACTTCGATATTGTTAGTAGAGAGGGCCTGTGGAAGAACGGATGGCAAGGAAATGTATCACCATGGTGCAGCAATTCCACGACGGCATTCAAGCTAGAGTCCGGGACAATGGTGAGACATATGTGTTCTTTCCTGTGTCGAACTGAGTGACACAAGGCCGTGTACTGGCACCAGCACTTTTGAGTCCCATGTTCTACGCCATGGTCACTGATGCATTCAGAGATGGTGAATCGGCATCAGATACAGATCAGATGGGAATTATCATCAGATATAGAACTGATGACAAACTGATCAACCTCAGGAAGCTTTAAGACGAAACGTACGTCACGACAGACATTGTCAAAGTCTTAGTATGTACTGATGACTGCGCCATCAACGCTGGCTCTAAAGCTGACATGCAACGCAGCGTCGATAAAGTTCTTTCTGATACTTGCACAAATTTTGGCCTTACGATCAACTCAAAGAAGACTGAAGTTATTTATGAACTAGACGCCCCAGAGAAACCGTACGCTGCGCCAAAACATCACAACATCAACGGCCACAAACTGCGCACAGTGAGCAGGTTCATCTATCTTCTCAGCACTCTGTCCCAGAACTTCGTCGTCGATGGCGAAGTTAATGCTGGATTGCTAAGGCCGGCGCAGACTTCGGCAGACAAGCCAATGTATGGAACAGAAGAGGCGTTAGTCTACAGAAAAACCTGAAGGTGTACAGAACGATAGTACTCCCTATGCTGCTAAACGCCTGCGAAACCTGAACAGTGTACCGGTGTCATGCAAAGAGGTTGAAACGCTTCCACACAACTTGCCTCAGAAGAATGCACATCATCATGTGGCAAAACAGGTTCCCGGATACTGAGGTGCTAGCCCAAGACGGCCTACCTAGTATCTACACCATCCTGATGCAATCACAGTTGCAATGGGCATTCCCATGCCAGACCACCTGCTTTTGAAAAGACTCTTTTATGACGAGCTAGAACAAGGAACCTGCTTTAATGGAAGCCATAGGAAATGCTACAAGGACACCTAGAAGACATCTTTGAAGTTGTTTGGCATAAGCAATGACACCTGGGAGCAGACTGCTCAGGACAGGGGCGAGTGGCTCTCCTCTATCAGTTAAGGCTCTTGGGACCCAAACAGGAGAGCAGGAGACGGACAATGGAAACAGGTCAGAAAACCCAGAGTCAGTGTCTACACGATCTGCGATGCTGCTATCCCTTGTCCACACTGCCATAGAACATTCGGGGCGCACAACGGCCGTTTCAACTACCTGCGCACCAAAAGACAAAACGATCCCTCCGAAACACTGAAAGACTAAAGTGGTCCTCGTCGTCTCGACGGACGAACTACATTTTTAGAACATATGTTGAACATGATGTAGTAAAATTGGCAAAATCACAACGTTTAAAGTTTGCGAGATAACTTACCGAATGTTGTATCGTCACAGAGCTGCATAGGCCTTCTTATGGAAATGACCAATTATTAACATATGAAAATTGGAAAGCGTTTTCAGGCTAACATGGGATACTTATTAAAATACCTCAAAGACTGCAAATTACATGCATGAATCTATAAACATTTATTATTTGAAATGTTTGTAAAAATGTATCATTATAATCCTTTTCGAGAGCAGCAATCACTTGGCAATCAAAGATATTGAAATTGTTATGATTTTAAAAAGGTAGGAAACATATATCATATCATTGTCAAATGTTGCAATTTACCTTACGCATATAGGAGTGGTATTTGTATTTAGCAAATCAATATGGCTAGTTCATTATATTGTCATACAAAAAGAGACTCGTCGGTAGATAATTAATAAATGAAAATTAGCAGTAAAGCAGTTGTGTGACTTCGTCATTAATGGTATATCTGGAACAAGTTTTGGAACGTTTCCTTTTACGCTGATATACGTAATAAATGCCTGATCGTGAGTATGGGAGTAAACAAACATCAGCAGAGAACGGGCGAGGGAGAAAATTCCAGTCTGCATGAGTTATAGCGTTTGTGCCAACGGCAGGTCTTTTGCATCTGCAGTATGTATATAATGTTGGAATTTGTTGCTAGTCATCTCCACACTTGATTTAGATAAGAGTGTTCTTGCACTTGGAAAATCACTATTTTGAAATATCGACATTGGCAGGCACTGTGTCAAGGCCATATGTGTCATATCTAAGATGGACTTGAAACCATATATTAGATTTAATCACATATTGGCTTCAATTTTATTTCATAAACCTATTTTCAAACATACATTCCATTGATCCGAAACTCTCTAGCTGATATTCCACAAATTCTCTTACCAGACAATGTTTAGAATCAAGTTCCCAGACATGCATTATTTCGAGGCAAACATGGGATGATTAGCCAAAGACCCCTTGCCAGGAACATTTTTGAACGATCTATATACATATTTGGTTGATCCCAAACTCCCTTACCAAAACGTTTGTATTGAATCAAACAATCAATTTGTAGGAAAGCATGGGATCGATCACACATTGCCTTAAAAATCAAACTTAGCATCATTCCCAAGAATATTTACCTCGTAAATCTCTGATTAATGAACAAAAATCTCTTTTAAGCAAGCGTGGGGTCAATCCTAAATACCCCCATACCAAAGGCTTCTTTCAGGTATGCAATGGATCCCAAACTTACCTTTCGTGGCAAATTTTCAATTAATCCAGAAATTATCACATAGGTAGTTGTTAGATAGATTTTAAACGATGTCACCATGCAACTCACACTGTTGTCAAAAATGGCTTGTTTCTATAAATTTGTGCATTTAAAGAAAAACATAACGTTATCTGCAATAGTTTATTTTTGGGATGAGTACCAAACATTGAGCCATTTAATCTCATCAAATGTATATACTGATAATGATTATTTTTTCAACATATACATATTTATGTAACTTGAAAAAATTACTCAAAGGAGATATTACATATTTTAACGTCAGATGGAATGTTGTAAGTACATATATTTGGCGATGAAGCTTGCTGATATCCAGTTTTTAAAAGATGGAAACGTAATAAAATGAATTGGTAATCCATACATGATTGTTTTGGTGAATGGCATCAATAGATTTGTTATAAAATATGACCCACATACCGCACGAATAATCATCATTAGCTTTGGTCCAAGCTCTTTATGCACGCGAAAAATATGCAGCATTCGGAGATAAAACATAACCAGGTCGACTCCAAGGACGATACGGGCAGCTTCAATTGCATGTGGATGAGGTATAAACCTCAAACTTATTCCAGTTAGAAACAGAAATATCGTGAGTACGTCTAACTTATTCCAGCCATCCCTTATGTACCTTCGGAATTTTGTCTTCCAGGTCCTTGATGCTGTTTCATATAGCTGTTGAATAAGAGATTTATTTAGAGTAATGCTGAATCCAGGATTCTGTATTTAAAATGATTTGGTAAACTAGGTCTTGGCTAAGACCATGATAAGGTCAATGACTTCTAAAATCGTAACACAAACATTTTATTAAATATCGTATATTTCTTGATACTAAAATAGACGTTATTAAGAAGTTAGTAATGATTCGGGCAATGACCTTTTCTTAAATAAGTACATAACTACAGCAACCCTCGTGTAACTCGTTCAGCATAAATCAGTTTAACTGAATTTATTATATTCTGTCATTGTTTCAAATTTGTTTAATGTACAATTACATTTAACTAATAGATCTGAGGTCGATCCGTGCCAGTGTTAAGACATGTTCATTAAAATCAATAAAAGTATGTATTTCTACCCTGTTAGTACCATTCCTCAAGATAAATACATCCTTCAAGTACAATGGCTAGATATTAAACGGTTTTGGAGAAATGCCTGCAGGTAATTATATGGACAACATGAAACAAAAATAATGATGATATTGATAAAAGTAAAACCACGTTGCACCTGTACTCTCAAGATGCACGAAGTATTGTATATCTTTTATCCAATCATAACGATCAAAACCATATTTTTCCGACCCTAACCTACATTTAAAAGCTACGCAAATCTGATTTGAATCAAATCAGTGCAATAGCAACTGACTAGAGGCGTGGTTCAAAACAATAATTGTTTCTAATATTCTCTAGCGTCTCCTGTACTTTCCTATATATTTTTGGATAACTTCTAGCACTACTGCAAAGAAGGCTCAATCTTCAGCATAATTTGCACAATGACATAACTATGGTTCTGTTAAATTTCATATCAAATTAGATCTTGATGAGTTTGAAATAAAAATGGATTTAATTTGAGAAACATTTAAGTTTTGATGGCTCGCATTTATTTTTATGATTTTCATAATTGTATTAGATGCAAGATTTGCAAATAATGTCAGTTATATGTAATGATTGACAGCAACGTTAATTAAGCGACATTATCCTAGCACTGTATTGATGAATCTGTTCCCTTTTCTCAGAAGTAGAGTGCAATTGAAACTATACTGCAACAATATAAAGGCCTATACTCTTATTAACATCGTCCCCGCAAATGAAAGCAAATAGTTGAGGAGATATATATCTATTGGGCACCAGACAGTAGGCGCATGCTTTCATATGCCTCAAAGTGAGATAGAAGCTGATTAAATTAGAAAACAATTAAATGCGTCCATACAAAACGGAGGAACCATTAGATACAAGGCAAATAAAAACATAATTCTAGCAATGCAAGCAGGGGACCATAAAAGTTGCCGGCAAATTATAAAATCGCATATAAATATGAATTTGTTTTAATCCAAAGTCTAGTACAAAATTGTTTACAATCTAAAAACTCCTTCCAGTCTTATAGAGCAGACGTGAAATCTTAGACCTTTTCAACAAATTGATTTGATTTATAAACAAGGTAACACATAGGTTCTTTTCATTATTGTATTGGGGCATAACATGTTTTCTGAGATAACTGGATGAAATATTTTATGTCCATTAGCAATATGTTATTTTCCTCTATGGTTCTAACGAAGACTAATTTTAATATGTCAATTTGAGAGCCAAGATCAATAAAGTAGGTGCCATTCTATAAACGTGCAAACTATCTGAACACGTTGCAAAATGTAAATATCGTATCAGCTACATTTATGTGGAAACAACATTGTTTGGGTGAATACAATAAACATAACTATTTCGTACCACATTAAATTACCTCTGTGTTAAGTTCTTAACATAGCTGCATTTATGTGCTTTTTGGGAGGGTTGTACACTCACCCAGATTTAAGACCCTTTAACAGTATTTTTAATAGGACTTCCCCGATGCATGAGTTTTAGTACCAATAAAAATATCACACATGTAAGCCTACATAATGTGATAGCCACAAATTTACAGCAGCAGGAGATATTGCACATTACGCATACATTCTGTATGTACAGTGCTAAAGGCAAATGAAAATTATGCTGGCTATGGCGCCAGAGACTTACGAAGTAAATTTGTTATGCATTGCATTTTGGGTTTGTTACAGAATTATGCATGGCGTTTCAACCCTGGGAGGATGAATTCTTAATATTGTTGATGACGGTAATTCTGTTTCAGAATTTAAAGATATCATCTATCTGCATTGTTTTAATTATTTTCATATTCTTGATTACCCTCGCATGACTTTAGTAACGATTGAGCATGCACACAGGTAACTCTAGTGTTGCTACTATCCTTGCGAGGATAAACTCAGAAACGCATGGAGCTAAAAGTCTGAAAATTAAACCCAGAAACTAAGCATTGTCTGCCTTGTGAATCAGTTTCGATTATTTCATTTTACTGGTAGGAGGATAGTAATAAATGAAACAGCTAATTTATTACAACTAGAGATTAGCTAAATTCTAAATTCTCTAATATAGACCAATTCTAGATGAAAAAGTGTGAACAATCGCCTGCATGACTTCTCATGTACCTGCAATCTGACACTATTTTGCCTAAAACGTTGAAACACCCTCGCACGTCCATAAATTCTATCCTGTGGTTTGAATATAAGCATTCTGTACTAAAGTATGCATTATGCAGAGGTTATAAGCGGAGAAATACTGAACTGTTTCATATGATTTGTACAATTGGTTATGATTTCATTTTGTGGTTATGTTGCTTTAATGCCATTATTCAGCACACAATGGTGCTTAGTATATTTGCTGGAGGAGGAACCCTGAGAAATCACCTACGGGAAACTAATGACGAACTTTGTTACATACCCATGACAGCTGAGCTGTGATTGGAACCTACGCGGATAGAGCTGAGATTTGAGTGATGTTTCAAAACGAGCGCATTTTACGATATGAATTACTTGTGAAAAGATACAAAAATAGAAAACGGTTGATGTCATTTGAAGAAAGAAACTAATAAAGATTTCAAAGTTGTTCTTTTCTATGTCATTATAAGAAGGGTTCTTCTACTAGGCAAGAAATAGAACCCTCCTTAGTAATGAAATATCAGAACTATTGTTTAGTCAGGGACGATAAATTGTGAGTGAAGATAAATGAATCTTGCGTTTAACACTCGTATTTTTCACTTAAAATATTGATGTGAAAAATTGATTAAATGCCAGTACAAACGTTTAATATCATAATGCAAAGTTCAGACTAAAATGACAGACAATGTCAGCTTATAAAAGTATCCCGTCTGTTTTAAGCTTCACGACTAAGATAATTACAAAGACATTGTGTAGTTACTAGCAAAGCCATTTGAAGACTTGTAAAATGAACATGTTATATTCAGTTAATATCAATAACATTGCAACATGATTGATCGTAACATGGATTGGGTTTATTACCAAGACAAACATATAAGAAGGAAGACTGCATTATCACACAATTGTATCATCTCTTGTTTATTTCAGTAAGGTTTACATCACCTGCTAACTGTTAGTCCAATATATTTCCACACCCTCAAAAACATCTGTGTTTTTAATGATGGACAAAATGTGGGTCTGATGTCAACTGTTTATTAAAATATGCGGTTCCAAATATTTCCGGAACACACCTGTATTTAGTAATAGCCCAATCTAGCGCGAAATTCAAATGGCCAGGACAGACGTTTGTGCTATTCCACGTGGATTTACAAGTCGAAAAATATGATTTGATCAGGATATATTATAAACACATCACCCAAAGAAGCCTTCAGTTGATGGTAATTTATCATCCGCGAAAAATTCCGGTAAATGTATAAAATGTAAACCAATGTACGCAAACACAATTGCATGCAGATTTTTGCACGTATGGGGCTGATTTATTGGCCTAGAAATATGTATGCTACATATTGTGATGTGCATTATAATAACATGCAAATAGTATGATATGTGCCATATCTTTACCTAGCAGGCAATGGACATTTCTACTATATAGACATTATTACAGGGCAGCACTTCATCTAACACAGCTTTACTCATGGATTTATTTTCTGGGATAAATATAGTTTTATGTTTTCTTTTGATAAAGAACCTACCACAATAAAATATCTTCTTTATCGTGTTCTATACTTTAATATTTAACTATGACTCCTCTAAACATGTAGGAAATGAGGCCGCTAGTGTCTGCAGAAACAATTTTATTTTTGATAGAAGGTTAGAAGATACTTCTCTTAAATTCGAAGAGCATGCGTCAACCAGGAATGACCATCCATTTAGAGCCAGTGTAACTTGGTGTATTAACCATTTTCTGGATGTTTCAAGCTGTGATTTGTAATTGTGATTACTTTTAGAGGAGCAAAGTATGTTTAAATTGCAGCAAATGTATGCTATTTCACAACATCGTAATTATTAATCAAAGTTATTGCTTCAGTGCACCAGCCATATTGTTTTGCATTTGAATCTGTCGGTCTCTGTATATTACCCATCCTGATCTCATTCGAGGCAAATTGTATTGCATTCATTCACCTCATATCGATACAAGTTCATAAATCATTCAAACAAGGTATCGAAATTTTAATTTATGGGAGTGCCTTTGCAAAATTCTAATATATAATCATCTTGAAATTTACAGGGACATTTAAGTAAACTGGAAACTTATTTAAAAAAGTTCTAGCTTTTAAAGTGAAAATAAACTATTCCTTTAAACTGAGTAGATTTTGTTCTGATGCCCTGGATTAAAGACAAAATTAGTTTGTAGAAGAAGCAAGATTGTCAGTAATGAAAATAAGAAAATAAGAACATGTAAACAGTTAAAAGCTGATATATATATATATATATATATATATATATATATATATATATATATATATATATATATATATATATATATATATATATATATATATTATATATATATATATATATATATATATATATATATAACATACGCAGCATGATTGGAAACTTCACCTCAGATTCGAGACCATAGGCTAGATAGACAATTTTTTATATTCCCATGAACAGTCATACATGGTTACAAATATGGATGGTTGCAATTAGCTTTGGGAGTACTATTAGGCACAATACATCGACTAGTGCTCTTTTCCTAGCACTTGTATATCACCTATCGAAACTTACTCATCTTGGTATCTTTGTTTGAAAAGAAGATTCTCTATTAATACCCTCAATGGTCTAGGGACAACATATTCAATCTCTATTTCAGAAAGACTAAAACCCAATTGCTTCTTGAACTGATACCCTAACATCAACAGCAGCAAGTGAACACCCTTATGCCAATCATTTCCTGTATTAAATCAATCTGAACCAATTATATTCTTCAAAGTTTGAGGGAATCTTTCCAATCCTCTAACTTTCTGTGTGATAGGCATTCTAATGAAACGGTTGGGTGCCTAAGTCGTGCAGAGATTCTTAGAAAAATCCGGATCAATGTGACCCTTGATCCGTATGGACAGATTTGGGGAAGAGTGAAAAGGTTTAAACAAAAAACTATATCAAAGCCTTTAGTATGGATTTAGGTTAACTATTTATCATAGAAATTGACCATGGATATCTTGTGGATACACATGTTATAGTCAGCACGTATTGTTTGCCAGACTTGGTCTCCGTTTCAGACCGATACAATCAGCCACTTTTCTGGAAACACCATTTTTCACTTGATTGATCAATACCATGTGCAAAAATGAACCAATCAAACGACTGACAAATACATGTTTCAGCTCAGTGAACAATGATGGATTTCGTTGTTAATAGTATCTACATATGGAAGCAGTCATGTCAGTTACAAGTGGATAAACTACGACCTTATTTCCAGGTAGGTCATTGCCTAGTAATAAATAAATACCTTCAACAAGTAAAACAATCACTGCCTCAACTGTCACCGGTTCGGTGACTTAATCGGATGCAAAATTGGCACAATGGAAACCACATTCAGAAAACCCCACCTTAATAAGAACACTTGTCCACAATGAAGACTTCCCAGAAAAAGGCAACGTTGGTTCTCGATATCACAATGAATTCAATTCTTCAATTCTTCAATTGTTATGACTTGTCTGAGATTATTATAATCTTTATCAATCTTCTTGTCTGAGCACCACCCATCACATAGTTGTTATTTTTACGTTGCGAATTCGATACGAGAATATCCAGGTTTGGTCAGTTGATTTTCTGCAATTCCTAAACCCTCCATATGCCTAAGGTATCAACGCATTATAACTCAAAATACATTCTTTTTAACCACACCATCAACAGCAAATTTCTTCTACCGAGAGCGAAGTGTATATTTTACGAGCTTTACCAATAAGTACACCTTGTAATAATATAGTCCACTGCTGTCTTGACAATTTTTAACTTTCCATAATTTTCTCAAAGTGAAATATACTTTTGTGCTTCTCTGTGTTGATCAGTGGTTTATTAATGCACATGTCTTCTAAGATCAAACTTGGACTTATGTGGAAAGACAGGGATCTTTTTATGTATGTCGCTTCGGATTGGTTTACTCTACATTGCATTTTCCTTTCTTATAGCTAAATCTGCAGTTGTATTTCTCTCTAGTCTCTCTTTCTCTGTGTCTGTTTCTAAACTTCCTCTTAATTTGTATTTTGTCACATCTTTTTTATCTTTCTCTCAAGTTCCTTTCTTTATCTCTCTCTCTCTCTCTCTCTCTCTCTCTCTCTCTCTCTCTCTCTCTCTCTCTCTCTCTCTCTCTCTCTCTCTCTCTCTCTCTCTCTCTCTCTCATCTGGTGGCTTACCTTAAGCTCATTTTATTTTCTATCAAAACCAGAGAGTGGCTGATAAATCAAACCCCGAAGAAATAATAAATAAACTATGCTTTATCTCTGCTCTGTTAAATATGACCTTGGTTCATTGAGATCATAATGTCTGGCATACTCAGTGAACTTGTATTTTTTCTTAAAATCAAACATTCTATTGGTAGGATTTGAAAAACATCTGCTTTATTGAATTAGATTATAATCGGCCGATGGTTTCACTAAATATTTATCAAATATGTGAAATTAATATTTTTACCGGAGATTGAAAATTAAAGAACAAGTAAATTTAAATCTTAATTACAAATTTCAGCATCTCTGATATGCTTTAAAGACATTCATAACCAGGACAAACTCCTAATTCTTGTTTTATCTCTGTGGTCTTAAGCTATGTAAGGAAAGGAAGCTAAATCAACGTGTTTTGGTAACATTCATTGCATAATTTTAAAGTGAAAATGGAAATGACACTTGCAGATTCTCAATGAACGCCATACGTAATCCTAAAATTCCTGTCAAAAGTCCAAACGTATAGTATCTTCCAAAGAAATGTTAATGGTCTTAAATACGCTGATAAATTAGTCTTAAATGTGTTGATGTACCAATAGTCTTTGCTGTGTTCAGGTTAACAATGGTACAATCCAGTTCATCTTTAAATGAGACTTTAATGATCGCAAAAAAAGTGTTTCAGTCAAAAATGAATGATCACTTCGAAATTTCAATTAATAATGTAAATAAATTATTAATTCTAAATTATTTCTTAACACAACTGAAAACGATTCAACAGACTGTTTGTAAAAAAGGAGTGAAAAATGTATTTACCTAACACCTCCATGTACAGACTGACAATTGACCTCTGAATCAAGAAACTGTTCTGGAAAATTTCTCATTTCAAATGGAAAAGTTTACTAATTCGTAAACAAGGTCAGGTCCTGAACTTAAATCCAAGTAAACATCATAATACAAATCAGGAAGGCGCACATCTAAATCATGACAAAAGCCAGGTGTACAATAAAAACTAAATAGAAATAACAATATGTCCAGTAAATATCTACAACTGTCTGGCATTCAGAATGTATCTTAGTGACAGCCTATCGAAAAAAACAAGATGCAAATTTAGAACTGAATCTATAGTACAATGAAGTTTTTGTGTGACATCTAAAGTTGAACTTGTAAAAATCAATTGTACAAAACTTTCGAATTGGTTAAGATATAGTGGCTGATATTAAATTTTTTATCCATAATTGTAATATGTCCATTATGTGAAATAACTGTGAAAACGTTTTTCAATACATTCCAGCATAAAAATCAATTTTAAGACAAATGACCATTTGGATAGAGTATAATTCAAACAACACTCTGTCTCCTTATATGCGATAACGTTTCGCAGAATATACATTCACATTCAGAGGACTTTATCTAAATGGTGACAATCAGCATCATACTTACCTGTCTGAACTCCTCAGTAACAAGAGTGAAGACCCACACAATAATTATATATTCCAACACTGACGGCTTTTCGTCAAACTGGCAGATTAGAAGGTAACTGTACAAGCAAAGAAAGGCCACGTAAGTTATCTGAAAGAAAACAAATTTACATCTACAAGTATGGACATTTTCATGGTAGAAGTTCAATAGCGTTTTTCTAGATTGCTTATGTGCCAGGTTAATTTTGTATTACTAGACTTATCCCCTGTTGTGAGTTTAATATTGGTTTTCTAGAAGGATTGTGTTTATTAAGCTCAATTTTGAACATAAAGTCTGTCAAACATACTCCACCTGGATGAGTTACGCATGACTTTTATTACAAATGTTGATGCATGAAGTGTAATACGTTTGCTAACGTATAATGTGAGCCCAACTGCAAACAGCACATATGAGATTTGCAGATACAAAAATTAACATCCTCATTAATAAGCTTATTGGAAATGCCGATACATTTTTTTTGGAGGAAACTAATTCTGAAATTGCCAAATGAAAGTGATAATTGCAAATGATGACTACTCACTTATGCTGACAAAGTAAACAGATTCAAATTCCATTTCGAAGTATAACTGGTGCTAGACAATAGTAGATGCGGAAATTACAGAACAGACTGGTAATGTTTGTTATTGTTTGCATATACTTTTCTGCAATACTGTGTGACTACATTATTTACTAGCTCGACCTCTAGTAATTCTTTCTTTTAACAAAAATGTAATACCGGTCATACCCACTAATAACAGGTTGCAGAAAAATGACTCACAATGATATAGTCGTAAAACAATAACCTTATACCAATGAGAGATTAGATTGAATATGGTAGATCGATAATAACATATTTGGATGTATTGATATTTCCAGAAATAATTTCGTCCTTCATTTATCATTAAAGTTGAGGTACATTTTAAACGAATCTATTTTTTCCACCAAGTATCTCTTCACTCCTTGTCCAAATGATAGAGATTCACATCTATTTGGAATGCTGTAAATTGGCTAAACGTGAATAACCCTATCCACGCAATGCAATGACGTCGTGTTATGTTTAATTTTGATATAACCAAGTAAAATAACAATAATATTATTGTTAAATGTTAATTTACAAACGTAGCAGGAGAGCAAATTTGTATAGCATATGATTGTTTTGTACCAGGAATCATAAATTATCATAATCTTCATGTGCATAGTGTATATCATATCTGGGTTTATGCTGTTCATCGAAGTTCGTAACACCCTATGCATTGGAAAGCTATAGATCTTACCACATTATTATAGAAAACAATCACAGGTGCTTGATAGAAAGATAAGATCTTCACTATGCCGAGACATTTGCCATCTACGTTTGTGTCTTGCACTGAATCATCTTTCTTCTCTAATCTGAAAGCATCATGAGATTTATTTATTACCAATATTTACCATTTGATAAGTTGAGTTCAACTGAAAAGTGCGCAGACCAGATCTGCTATAACATGATGTGCAGGCAGAACTGGGTCTATGCAATGTGCTAGGAATAATCAGTATAATAATTAACATGGAACTTAACTGCAATGACTCATTATCCATCGGTAGATCATGGTCCATGACATGCTTATGAAACCTTAGTCAATGATACACTTATCATCATATCTAAATTTTAACAAATACAAGAACTTGTGTTGACATAAAATACAATTATGTAGCCAGGTTAATGTTGCAGAAGTTCACTGGGCATGATGCATAAATCATCGGCTGTATTGAGCTAGTTCCAAAATTTAAAACGCAAAAAGCACATCCTATACGCCAGGTGTGGCTGCGTAATTAAAAGCTACATTTGAAGCAGACACTTGTCATAACAGTGATATCTTGTTTTTGTAAAGAAACTTATATTTCCATTCAAGCTAGAACTTGATGTAAGCACTCAAATGTTCAGTATTCCAAAGGCTACTAATGACGTGCATGTGTTGTCATCTTAAAAAACTGGTATATCATTTATTCCATTAAGTAAGGAGTTGTATCTGCAGCCATTATAACATTCAACTTTAACTCTATTAAAGCCTACTGTTGTGTACTTAAATGGTAGATATGCACGAACACACACACACACACACACCCCCAATACACACCATATATATAGCAGTTAGAGAAAGAAAGTATATATATATATATATATATATATATATATATATATATGTATATATATATATATATATATATATATATATATATATATATATATATATATATATCAGCACACCATATTGTAGATAGACTAATAATGTTTATATGAATCTATTATTCAAAACCTACTTTGTAAAATGTTTGAGACATACGATATACTCAATGATCAGCTTGCTGATCTATATTCTGTAGTCTTCAGGCGCACAATATCGTACATCTTACTTTTTAGTTACAGCTAGAATCCAAAGGTAGATATGCTGGATATCAGATGAACATCATATTTATTAAGGACCTAAATATGAATTGATCTATCAAGTTTCATGACGGCCTCCAATAGCGTAGACAGATTTGTAATACTTTAATGTTTGGGGGCACTTACTAATCAGTCTAGAGTTTTATACACCTCAATGTGAAAGAAACAAACAAGGTCTGATTCATGACAACTATTGCTACACTTTATCTCCTTTCCCAATATCACAAAAAAATTTTCAAGATGCGTATCGATTGTCACGGAACCTATAAATAGGTTCTGAAACCCCTAATTCTAGAGCAATGAAGCAGTTTTTGTTTCACCTGTGATGGCCCTTTGTAGCCTTAGTAACAGAGAACGAAACAAGCAACGTTTATTGATTACTAAATTTGATAGCAATATATTTTCTCCCAAACAATGTAAATCAAGATATCAAACCACGCTGACCTACACTTTAACATCTAGAGCTCCAAATTTATAGGGATTTTATTTCATAGCCCATGAGAAACATCCTTACAATGTACTAGGAGAATTGATACTTGACAGCAACAGGTACAATTTCTACCAAAACAAAATAAATCAATGACCTCCCACCTAGCATTTAAACAAATAATCCTTGCGATCTTGACTTTCGGTCTCCTTGTACTGAGATCTTTTCCTTTTCCTTGATGCATCTGTGCGTAACATTTGATGACACACTGATACAATCAAAGAATATTGCATTTTAAATGTTGTAACAACTAGCTGACAACATACCTTGGACAGACTTGGTACGAACTGATTGCTATCGTTTGTTCGTTCCTGATTAGAAAAAGTAATGGTAAGACTACTTACGCCTTGTGACTTGATTTCAAACTCGTATTAGACTTGCATCTAAGTTGTTGTTGAGACTGTTGTGTTTGCTGTGACGGTTGAGAGAAAAAGTAGCCATTAATTTTAGGGTGATTTGATATTGTAAAATCAATGCTTACCGCTCAGTTTAAAATGCAATGATCATTGCTTTGTGAACTAATTGACATGTCAGCAGTTTTTGTCAGGCTTACAGTAGTGCAGTGCATTCAAACACCAATGGGCAGTACCATTTGTGTTTTCCTTTTCTTTCACTTAATACATAAGGTAAAAGAAAATATACAGTTTTGAAAACTGCGACAACAATCATGCTACAAGAAAAACATAAAGTCAACTGAAATGACATGGGATCTACAGAAATCATTAGCGATTTGCAACCTGGCGCTTTCTGAAGTTGAATGCAGATAAGATCTGAATACTTGTCTCATAAAAAAACACAAGAGCCTAGCCACAAGTACAGTGACTAAAGACCACAAATTCAATGTCTTCCATACATTACATGCGAGGCCTTCACAATTTATAATCAAGTTATGAGGTCTAGAACAAAAGTTGCTATTATTTAAAATAATTGTCTTCTTATTATTATGACCTTCACCTTCACCACAAAATAAATTGGCTTTTTTCTATGCCCATGTAAAAGATATATAGAAGGTGCAGTCCTGGTATGTGAACTAATGCTATATCTCAGAAACCAGATTTCTTCTTTCTGTCACTGTGACCTTCATGGTTCACTTCTTGAGCCCAAACTTTATAGGACCCTTCCTTATCCCATATAGTTTGTAGCTGTGCAGTAGATGATGTAGAACTCTAGCTACTGAATGGGGAGTGTTTGATTCTTTCACTGAATGGCGTTGACCTTATATATCTTTCTTACCCCAAAGTCGATAGAGTTCGTCCTTTACCAAATCTAGAACGTTTCTGCAAGGGTTGATAACTGTAGATAGTACATAATTCATGTTATTATGCAGAAACTGTTTTTGTTCTTTCAGTCATTGTTCTTGCCTTTCAAGCTGTTGAACCCGAGACCAGGGATCATCCTTACTTTAACTGCTACCTATATACTTCATTTGTAAATGTACATGGAAGTACAAGAAGAACTGAAGTTTCTGTGCAGAAACCAAATTAATTTAAGGCAGGCAGATAGAAATATATCAATAGACAATATGTTACACCTAACTGTAGGCAAGAGATATAAACATAAACTTGTATTCTGCATCTCAAATGCTTTTATTGCCACTAATTATTTGAAAAATATCAATTACATCACTGAGATATTTTTACATTTCTGGATTACTCTTGATCGTTCCCTTCTATGATCTGACATTGCTATAATATTAAACAAATCCATTTTGATATGCTCAGAATCACGCACATGTGTCACATCAATGAAACCTATATAACATGACATATTGTGCATGTTTGGTTCTCTAAACAACTTTGGTCGTGTATGTAATGACTCTTTGATACCAAGCCTGTTAACAGGAGAAGCCAATATCTTTTCGACGATATTCATCGCAAATAGGTGCTAAAACTATGAAATGAGTAATCTTACTAATTACTTAAAAATAGAATGTCAAATGAAAGCAAACTAAGTGCATACTTAATGCAATGGAAATGCAGAATGACCTCAAACACTACTAAATGGAAAATGGACGCAAAAAACATGATGAATTCATTTTGAAGAAACCAAACATTACAATTGCTGAATCAATCATGATAAATGTTAAAAGAAACTGAGATGGAATACATTTCAAAAAAAATACAAACATCAGTGATGTTCAAACTGCTGATAAATTTCTAATTCAAAAACCCTTTGACATGATAATATATAATCAGCGTCTTTGCTCTGGCAGTTTTAATACCTAATAAGAGATGACCAAACCTCCAAAATTGTGATGCAATGATTGATTATATCCGAAAAATCTTTCTTGTAAACAAAATGAAATACATAAATTAAATTTGCTGATAATGCCTCTAACAAGCACGTTTAAACGTACATTAGTTTCAATTACATTATATCATTTATTGAATAATGTCATGGGCATTTAATGAATACGCTGTTCTAAATGAAAACTTTTAAAATAAAAGATACTAAAGAAAGCCTTTTTACTGCAACAGTGTTGAAAACGAAAAACCTTAACTTCAATGTAACCATGTCCATTCCATTATAACTAGATGGAAAGGGAAGACAATTATGCGTGACGATGAATAAATAAATACAGTATGAAGCATTCCTGTTAACTTACGCCAGCTATTAGACAATGGACGGGATGCAAACGAAAAGCAAATGGAACACAAAAATAACGAAACATATCACATATTTAGTAAATAAATAATTGTTTGTTCTATATGATAACACTTTCGGTAGACAAGGTATTGAACTAAGATAAGTGTAACAAAATGTACACCAACCTATAAGTTTTAGTACGCTTAGAATGCTTGCGCCCTTAGATAATGAAAATATACATTGTTTACAAAATTAAATACTATAACATTACACAAGTGATAAGCATTAACCCAAAGGACATCTTCTGCAAATCGTAGTGTCTTGGACTGTATTCGTAGTGTAATATTATATTCATGAGATAAGACAGGACCTTATCTTATCTCTGGATAAAACGCTTCAGACATTTCAGTTGTATTAACCAACATTCTGAGATCTCAGTGTTATTAACTAAACTTAATACATTTATTTTAGATGCATGCGATGTTTAGGCATGTACAAAAGTTGATGATGGATGTAGGAGTGACTTTCTTACATAGTGTCCGAGAATTAACTTGTTATAAATGGAATATATGACAATTCAACGATCACACGATGTTTTCGATTCATTAGTTTCAGTATGATGATGAAGGATGGCCTTGCGTGGTCCATTAAATCCAGCTTGAAAAAGAACTTCCTGAGACATTCTATATTGTGCAATTTCACTAGTCCAGATCATTTTGTCCTTCACACAAAGCCTATTACGTCCTTTGGAAGAACATTTAATCTGCTTCCCATGAACAATTAATACTACAATAACTTCACCGTGTAATGCATCGTTACATACACTGCACGTATGTTTACATGAATCGACTTCATTACTCATTATAATATTTCATATGAACGACTGTGCGAGATAATTATTATTATTATCATCAATCACGTTCGTACATGAATCTTTCTCGAACAGGGAGAATTGAACTGGATTATAAGAACATGAACACAACCCTTCATTTAATGCACAGCGCAAACACTTAAATTCAACTTGTCTCTTCAGTTATAAAAATAGCTAGCCTGAAACAGATTTTTGTCTATACATTAACATGGTCTTATGTGACATGGGTCTGACGTTCTTTCCTGTGATAATACAGAAAATTTTGTTTGCAAAATACCCTAGAAAGTGAATAAAATAAGGACTACAGAACTGGAAGTGATTAAATTTATCACAGCCGGCACTTGAAAAAGCTAACGTTGAACCTAACCCCTGCGTAAAGCTGTTTGGAACTCTAAAGAAATAAAGGAGTTATTCTACGTAATCAGAATTGGTTGATCAGATAATTAGGAGTTATAGTTATCATTTTGATGTGTCAGTAATTACCTTAATTAGTCTCTACACCGGAGGCCTCACATAAACTTTATGCAGTCTGCTCATCTAATTCTCATATTCATTCATATGTACAATACATATGTATCTCAAGATACAATGCATATTCATTAATGTTACGTTTAGCGCCCTGATCAAAAAGGACTTTCTGTGTAGACTTGGATGCATACATCAATTGTAAGTCACAGTAGTTCTCTTAGGATGTAAGTATTTAGTACTAATATAGATATTTCAAATCATGAGGCATAAATTCTTACATTAATAATAGCTAATTAATGAACTTGAATAAAACATTTCAACAATGTCTCATAAGCATTGAAGCATATGTCACTGAAAACCCCTATTGCAATATATGTGTCCTTTTTAGATTTTGTCAGGATGCGACGTTCTCCTAAATTTCAGGACTCTAAGTAAATGGAATGCAATGCAAGTAACTGGATCGCAATCTAAACAGGGTATTTCACATATAGCATGTCAACATAATGTCGCTATAAGCTGAATGCTAAAATGTAGCCTTAAACAAAATACGAAAAACGTCACAGTGACTTTACGAGTATGGTACTAAGAGATATACATACTCATCTACTTTAATGATGACATAAATACAGAACACTTAAGGAAATTAAAGACAGTGAAGTGTAAATTATGCATAAATGTGGCCTACCTTTATGATGACACCGGGGACTCAACACATTTCGTGATTTCAGGTGTATTAAGTATGTATATAGGAAGCAAAACGATTATGTGATGATCATCTAATTAAATAGCCAACATAGGGTAGTTATAGTAGTAATTTGATTTTTTTGTTGTTGTTGCAATAATATGATACTAGTATCAATGCAAATTATGATCAATTAAGATAATTTTTGGCATTCTACAGTTTGCATAGGGTTAAAGATTAAAAGAAAACAAAATCCCTTTTTTCGTTACTGCTTATGCAGGCTAGTTAACGAGACTTGTATATCTTAGAAATTGTTAAAATAAATTAATTTCCGTTATTTTGCTGTTTCAGTGATGGATGTAATATTATACAGCTTGGCCTTCAGATGTGTGCCTATAAAAAGCTGTTCGCTTCGTTTGGTCATTTTCACCTCCTGGTCTTCAGAGGTAAGTTGTAAAAGATGACCGATAGCTAATGTATACATGATATATTTGGTAACGCATTCATTGAACTTATAGAAGCTGGTATTATCGAAACGCGCATAATTAGTTTTCCCGATTTTAATTATGAAACAGATAGTGTATTTGAGACTACTTGAGACTGAATTTTTGGCACATGGGATAAATTATTTTGTTTAGCTATGCGCTTAGAACATGTAGAATTTGCACAAGTACTATATGCAAAGAAATTTCAGCCATAGCACATAAACGTAATATAGAATGTATACCAACATTCTCTCCATTGTGCACATTACAAATGTAAACAAATTCACCTAACACGTGTCATTATCTCAGAAGGTAATAATATCTGTAGACCTCCCCAATCAGAGCATAAAAAGGACTTACCAATTAAACTTCAAACACAAACTTAGTTCATATGTCTGAAACTTTAAGCTCATACGACCGAAACGTTTAGCATGCTTAACATTAACCTACTTTTGAAATCCAAGTGCTGTACTCATCAGTCTGTATCATCTCGCCAAGGATGTTGATTCCATTTAGAACTATATATATATCATCTGAAAGGATTTAAAGTTTTGACATTGCCAGAATATAACAGATTTGGTGATAATGAACTTTATATTTTGTTTATATCAAATTTGCAACTTTATAAGTAATCGCGGTTATATAAAACCATATTCACATATTGAGATGTTCATGGCTATGAGGTCCCTGTTGCTCTATAAAATGAAATTTTTATCCGATTTGAACTTTTCGGATTGATGAATTTGGAACTTTGTTTCCAGAGAAGAACAACGTTCTGTTGGGTGTTCAAATTTGATACCCTTATAAAATATATTATTGACTTTAATTACCTGCCCACAATTATGAGCTCCATGATTATCACTAGCTTTGCCATCTTCATTCTTCTTAAATTTAGCCAACAGTGGAATCAGAAGTGGAATGAGAGTGCACATAAGCAACTGAAAATGAAAATAATTTCTATATCGGGTCATGTATGAACGACATCTACGTGAACAAAATGTATACCATGGATACTATTATCATATTATGTCCTTGCTGTTCATTAACATAATCTGAAAAAAGCTTAGTAGACCATGATCTGCCATTGCACAGTTCGTCAGGATATTATGTTGCATCCGATTGCATGTATCATAAATAGAACAGTACAGACCCTGATCTGCCATTGCACAGTTCGTCAGGATATTATGTTGCATCCGATTGCATGTATCATAAATAGAACAGTACAGGCCCTGATCTGCCATTGCATATTATACCATAATTAAACAACTATCCAGACCTACCAGTTAAATTAATTAATTAAAGCAACTTGCACATATCTGAATGACATATAATACGACAGTAGATCTTGGTCTGCGCTATGCACTGCTAGTCCAAGTTATAAATTGGTAAATATCAAGTTACAGGAATAAAATGTTCAAACATGGGATGGTTCTAATGAAAGATTATGTTCTCAAATTCCTGAATGTAAATTGATTGTCAAATCCAAATAGCATTATGTGAATACTGAGAATGTGAATTGCGAAGAAATAGCAATCAGAAAAATGGGTTTATCTCTCCTGTCTGGAGCATAGAAGTGCACGCAAAATGCCTCTATTGCTGGACAAAAGTTCAGCCATTACTGCTGATCGTGTTAGATTATAAATTACAATTACAGTTTAGCTTGATTTGTGTCAACCCATGTGCACTATACTTGCAGCATTTTCTACACCGGTGGTCTTACTGGGAATAAGAAGAATTTGCGAGAAATCTGCAGAAAAGGACCTCTTTGATTTCTAAAGAAATGTTTTCAACTTATACATTTTCTTATAAGTAATGATAAATACATTGGTAAATAAAATTTAGAGAAGAGAAATCTTGTGCACAGTCCCTGCCACAAAGGGTTTCCTCAAATGCCTATAGATGTACGGTCAGTTACAAAAGTGTTAAGAAAACTAGTAGACGATCTATTATCTATTGTATCAAAAAGGTTAGACATGCTAATTTGTACTGTATCTTTATTCAGACTCCGAACTTCAGCTGTTCTCGACATGTTTCGGTTGCCTGCACACTCACTAATGTTCTTATATTGATCTAGGAAAACTTCCATACTCTCATAAATCATGCAAAGCGGAACAAGATAAAGGGTCAGAAAAATATGCAGCCTGGCAAAAGGCAAGTGGCAAGACTGGACCGGTTGCCTGCAGTGGTGAGTATACCAGCTGAGAAATTGGGTGTGTGGAATACTAACTGATCAACTCCATCGATCGCTACCGAATGCCATGGATGATGCAATAGTCATTCATGGTACGACTTGTTTTAACAACTGACTTCTGACTAAACTTAGCTAGGAATGATCACTAAGTCATCTGTTATGTTCACCCAAAGAATCACTCGTTATTGTCTTCCGATTAAATTCCCAGCAGTTAGTGCAAATAATTATAAAAAGTGAATAGGTAATGAAAATGACAAAAGTTCAAACTACATACCAAATAACTCAACACAAAAATATTTCATCCGAAACTCCAATGACAATCAATAATGACATCCAAGAGATGAATAATTAACAGAATCTATACACCAAGGTAGGGAAGATTATATCCTCAGCGACTACTATTCCACACTAGTTGAAATACAAGAAACATTAAAGTAAAGCATGGGGTTCTTCTATAGATAAAATTTGTATAGACTATAGCACAGAAAAGAATTCGAATTATAAACTTGCTGAAAAGGCTAGATTCAGGAGACAGCAGAAATCAATTTTAATGTTGACGTGATCTTGTAATATATATGAAGTATTTCCCTACAATGTAGACAAAGAAATGTCCTCTTCCTATATCATCCTGAATTTACAAAACTAACCCAGTAAACACAATGTTTTACTAACTTGTGCCTCGCAAATCGTATTTAGAATGCGAAATTTACAAGAATTCCTAACTTTACACAGGAATTTCTCCAAAGCATAATTGCAAACCACTTTCTATGCTGTATATAAAGTCAGCAACCAATGCATATTTCTAAGGTTTATGAATAAAACTCTTCATCCTTACCGCACCCTGAAGAATCTTCAACAATTTAGCCTAACAGTCATGGAATAAACACTCCAAATTGTTGGGAATAACATCCTCTGCACATAGCTTGACTTACTAATGCATGTATACATGCCTGACGTAGTCACCATTCCTATCATAGCATAATGGGACACAAAACAGGTCTTGTAATTTCATTATCTATGCAAAGTGGACTAATTGCAAAAAGGAAAGATACTGTTAACGAATCAAGACTTCCCTTAAAGACGACCTATATTCTTATAAACTTTTGGAATGAGAATTGTAATATAATTATTTCAAGAAAATATGAATTTATCCTAATAGATTCTAGTTGTTGTAAAGAGTGTGGTTTTGTCAAAGGTACATTTGGACTCTGTGCATTTTATTTTGCCCACAATGTACAACAATTTAATTATTCACGATAGCAATAGTTGTGGATATCCAATTATTTTTGCTGGTATAGTGGCATCTTCGTAATGCCATGTAATCACAGCATTAACACAATGTTCATAAAATATGCCTTCCAGTCATATATGAGCTATACTTCATCTAGCTGCATATACAGACATATCATTCATAGAGGATCTCAAATGGGTAACGATTTAATATTGAATTTATGAAACGAGTAGAATAATGTCCAGCTTTTGCGAGCCTTGACGAGCAAAAGCGGACATTAATGAACGAGTTTCATAAATTTGATATTAAATCATTACCCATTTGAGATTCTTTGTATCTCATAGGTTTTATTTAGTGGAAATTATTTAGATAGAAAGAAGAACGAATAATTTCCTTCATTCTGACAGACGGTGCACCTTTCATTTGTTGTGCATAAAATATAGTCCCAAACAAAGTTGAACTGGTTAAAGTAGATTGTACTTTTTTACGAACTATAATCAAAGAAAAAGTTTCCATCCGAATAAACAGAACATTTTATAAAGACAAAATCATTTTTCAAAACAGAATGATTAATGCGATGCGATGCTGCCACATTGTTTGATACGGTATACAGTAGGCTTGGAGTACATGTTTACCCTAAAATGTCGCTTTCAGTACTAAACGTTACATTGTTGCGATTTTCATGTGAAATAGGATTACTGGATGCAAAAATTCCCACATTTACTGAAATGCATTTGTGACCGGATATTTGCAGTATTTGATTTGGAACAAAAGACTGTACAGAAGACGTAAACAAATTTCTTTTCGAGTCGGATTTTCATCCCATATATACTGCGTAAAGATTCTGAAGTTGGATAAAGTTCTGTCAGTTAGGAGACCCATTTATGTCCAGATTCTTCTGTGAACAGAGGTGAGTTTATTTACTTCTGTAAATTAACATTTAAACCACGCTTGTATATACGGTGGATTCTATATCTATGTTACAGATATACCGCCACCCCCACCCACCCCCCGCTCCCCGCTATCAAATAAGCAATACCCTTAATTTTACTTCTTATTGTTGTTCTTATCTTGTAGTTTTACGCCATTTTTCTTATGATGATATTGTTATACATGACATAACAAACCCCTGTGGGGGTAACATGTCCATATTCAGACAGCCGAGATAACTTTTCCTCAATTTCCTTTCGCGAGTCGAGTTAAAAAATGGCCGCCAAAAATGTTATTCAAAACAAAACATTCCAAAAAGTTACAGGCAAAGCCGCATTAGTATCGAAAATCAATGTCTACAGTTACAGATACAAGTCAGGACCATATTTGAACTGGAGAGTTTAAACACATATGATGGGCTATCAAATGCCTGTATACGACTTGACTGCATGAATCTGTAGGCGTCGATTGTTAACACCAGTTCATATTAGACGTAGAAATGTTGTGTGGTTTTACTAACCTTCAGAGTGCCATTTTCCTGTCTCATTTCTCCTTTCCAGATTCTCATGAAGAGATCCTGGCATTCAGGTTGAGAGATAAACTGCTCATTTTTTGATTCCACAGCAATTAAAATACAAGATGTTTTCCCCCACTTTGGATCCATCCAAATTAGCAGGCGATGCGTCTTATTCTCATCATCTTTTAGGCATTCTTGCAAACGTTCAATTGCTAAATCAGTGAACTCTCTGTAAATTTAGTATTAAAGAATGACATACAATTAACTGACACTTTAAATGGTATTCAAAAGCTTACTTGTTAATGTATTTCTGTTTAATGCAAATGCTCCATTTGATATTTATCTATACAATAAGACTATATGCAACAATATAATGCAATGAAAAAAGTTCAGTTTACTATGCCGTGGTATAATGTCCAATCAAACACAGGTTGGCTGTTGTTCAAATTGTGTCAAAAATATTATAATTAAACTAACCAAGTGACTAACATATGCATACCAAACTTAGTTTGAATCTATTGGCTCCTAAAATATTTTGTGCAGAAATTAAATTCATGACATGACGGGAAGTAAAAATATGGATATCATTATATGACCATCCACATAATATAATGGGGACATATTAACTATTGCAGCATGTTATTCATGACATTTGTGGTGGCATGGATCAGACATCGCAATGCAGGAAATATAAAATCAGATTAAACTATCTGCATGCTGGCATCAGAGTTTAAATTCAAGGCTATTGGGTGTGGAGTGAAGAGGTTATTACCATGTCCTTAAAGCAAATACGAGATTGCATTTACCTATCAATGAAGTCCTAGAACTATCGGTACACAAACACTGAGCATGGACTCAAGTCAAGAAAATTACATAGTCAGACCTTCTTGAAATAACCGAAATGTGGCAATTATATAGTTATTTAAATAATAAAATAATACCAAATAATTTGTGTTGACATTTTCATTGTGGGTGAAATTATATATGAAACTGAGAATAACTTTCATGTTAAGAATGTTTAGAGACTATGAGGTCTAATCTTCCTATGCAGCAATAACAATATTAACGGATACCATATTGTGCAGTACAGTGTTTCTAAATGCATCAGAAGTACAGTCACAGCTTTGCAAATATATCCCTCTCAGCTTACCTCTAGGTGGGAGTATGACAAAAGTGATCTCTCAATGGGCAGATTGAATGCCAAGTTAAATTAGTAGAATAATTAATAAAAAGGTGCTCACTCTACAAAGTTGTAATGCACCTTAAGTGAGAATGGGAGGGTTTGTCAACATTATGGTATCGGAAATGTTATGGAAAAACATAGTTAACTGATATCGGAAATATAATGGAAAAACATAGTTTACTCCAAAATATTTCGTCCTTTTAAAATGCATTACCGCATCATACTACATTACGATAATAGGTATACGCCGGAAGGAATTTAATTCCCCAACCATATAGAAGATCCAAATTTATTTCCATACTGTAAGGGAAGCAGCTTCAAATCTTGTGTGACATACGGACTGGAAGTAGCATATAGAGATGTCTTTACATGGCTTGTTGTAATTCGGGAATTAAATTTTAAAAAATTCAAATTGACCTAAAATTTAAATTGTTTTTTTTCGGAATTTATTTGTTCCTGTTAAAGATTTGAATTTGACAGATTTAAGTAATCTTTAGTAAAGCCAACATGTATCCACAATGTCTGCTAATGTAGTGCACATCCTTTCCACGTCTACCCAGAAAGGGTTAGAGTCTTTGAAAACGGACGCGTTGCATGAGCTTGATAGATATTTTGTTTAAAGGAAAGAAGGTAACCGATGCTTTCCAGTGAAAATTGCAAGAAGCTTGAATAGCCAAGAGAGCGTTGGACTTTGTTATTACAAGTATCATCATTCGCAAAACTCGTGATGATTATACTTATGTGTCACTACAAAATTGTACTGATGATGATCTGGATTATAAATTTATTTTGAAGACTTATGAGCTGGTACCTGGGAATATCGACAATGGTTTAGGAATTATAGAAATGAAACTGGATAAACTCATTTCGGATTCGCATGGAAGAAAGAAGAACTGTTAGTTAGGGTGTGCTAAGCCAATCAGGGTGATCAAAACTACGATAACCGCAGACAGCCAATATTAGCTGACTAGTTCAAGAATTGCGTCCACAATGATGTTAAGAAATATCTTGATGATTTAAAAGTAGAAACTTCAGAAAGTGTTGCTCGGAGATATAATGTCTGTTCTTTGACAACAAAATTTCACTTAACAATAAGTTTTCCTCACAGTAGGTTTTTCTTTAAAGTAAATAATCATCTCAGTCTCATAATAACACCTTCAAATCTCAAACTGTAACAACGTTCAGAATTAAACTCCTGGTAAGACTCATGAGAAAACATTATCTATTCCTACGTGTCTTTATTACAAGAAGAACGGGCATGCTATTTATGATTGCTGCATATTGAAAGAAGTTGCAGAACAAAGGTACATCTATTACAAATGCTCATTTTTATAAGAGGTCAAGCTCAAGGTAATGCATTAAAAGCAATACAGTTATTGGGTCAAACAAACCCCAGGCTGACTTTAAAAGGTAATATATTACTTATTCGTGACTCTGCCAATACCTATCGCATTAACATATTAATTGATTCTCGGAGTCTTTTATTATCAGGTACCTTGTTTGTTTTTAAGAAGTATTCTACTGATGAAAATGTTGAAGTTGTGTTATTCAGGGAGTGGAGGGTTGCTTTGTTAATGTACCTTTCTATTGTGTCATTTGGCGTCATACTAAATTTCAGGGTCAGTGATTTCTTTAATCAATAACGGTATTCATTTATTACTAGGCAAAGACATTGGGTGAGATAACATTGTGGTCATCCCACTAGTAATTGTTACGTTTTGTTTGTATCTAAAAGTTGATCATATTCAAAATGAAATCCCTCATTCATACCCTGCTTGTGTGGTACTCTCGGGAGTGTTGATCAGGAAATTATTATTTTAGCTGACACAATTATTGGACAGTCCTTTTGGACGAAATAAATTTTGCTTCTCGATTTGATCAATCACGAGAAATTGATCACAGTGATAATCTTTTTATTACGATATATCATGATTCTAATCAGAGTGATTAAAGTAAAACACATGTTATCGATCAGGAGCAAGATCCTGAGATTTTCAGTTTTCTCAAATGATTATTAGCGAGACTGACGCCACACAAGCCCCAAACTGATATTTAGAAAATAAAATAAAACATTACCTATTGGGAATATTGAGACCACCGGAGGTACCTGCTTGTGATGAGTGGTCAAAGAGCAATCAAATTGTTGTTCCGAAGTCATACTGACTTAAAATTCTTAATCTAGTCTATGCAAATTCTTAATCTAGTTCATTAAAATCCCTTGGCTGGTTGTTTATGAGTCAGTACGATTATTACAAGATTGTAAATCATTTTATTGGACGAGAATTAAAGATAATGTTTGTAGATACTGTGATCTTGTCACATTTTGACAAATGGTAAGAAAACTCAGTCAGTAGATATCTAAGGCTCATTTGCACCCTATTTCTGCATTTGACGAACCATCTGGTAGACTGTGTCTGGTCCCTTACCGATGAACACGTCACGCAGCCAATATTTGTTGCGATATTTTGTGCTTGCACAAGATTTCCAGAGTCAATTCCTACGAGGTGAATGAATACTAAATAGTAAACGCTTCTATAACCTTTTTCTTTACACTTTGTAGCCTTCCCAAATCTATCCAATCTGATCAAGGGTCAAATGTTATGTCTGGAAGTTGACATGAAGATTTGCTTGAATTAGGCATTCAACAGATTAAATCTTCTGCCATCATCGTGAAAGTCAAGGTGATTTAGAAATATTTGATTAAACTTTGAAGAATATGATTTGGTCATATTTCTTTGATACTGGAACATATTGGGATGAAAGTGTTCAATTGCTGTTGTTGCTGTTAAGGAAGTAGTTCCAGAATCATTAGTTTTAATTTGTGAAGTCGCAAAAACATTCTCCTAGCAGGATCAGAAGATGTAACTGAAATATGGATGGAATTCTGCATTAATACCTCTGCTTTTCTGAAATAGCACTCTTATCTTACTTCAGCTTAGTGAGATAAAAGAGTTAAAGTAATATCAAATCTGCAAGTTTAAGGGAAATCAATAGAATTCGGAATAGTCAATAATGTGGTTGTGTAACGTTCATATAAACCAAGCAAGCAAAGTCTCCAAACTTATATTCAGACTTTCCACTACAGTAACAAATATATACTTGGGATGTGTTGTAGTTACAAAATCATTGAATATAATTACTATTTTATAATATACAAGATGCACATAAAGAAAATATTATCTATATAGAAAAACAGACAGACACATAAAGACAGAGGAACACGGGAGAAACAGATCTCTGGCAGATGTTGGGCATAAAGCATTGCCCAATAATTTCGATCAACAGATAAAAAGGTAGAAAAACATTATCACTACCCATTTAAAAAGCAAAAAGCAGCAATGATTTTAATATATTGATCTAAACTGAATGTTCTTCCTAATCATGTGTGCAAACGGTTATATCAACCTATAAATAAAAACTCAGTATTGGATTATTTCCAAAACATATCAAACAAACTGACCCTTGTACCTTGACCATTGACTATGAACCTCGCGATTTTTTATGCTATTTCTTGACCCTTATGTCAAAAAATCTGATAATCTTGAAAGAAGCATGCAGCTACTTCTAACAACTAAATCAAATATCTACCAAACCAAATTAGTGCCAAAGAGAACAGTTTACCAAGTGGCAGACGTGACCTTGACCTTCCTCATTATTGTAAATTTAGGTGCAAGATCTGAAGAACATCTACTAATCTAAGGAAATGTTGTCTTCCAAAAAGGGCAGCTGCATGGTTAGATGTAGGAAAATGATGACACCTCAGTCCAGCTTGTGGTGACAAAGGTCACTCTAATGATAAACGGCTGGTGGCCGATGTCGTTCACGGACAATTCACTTGATTTAAATTAGTCTACAAAGACAATATAACACCAATTAGCCAGATAATGTTGGTTGAAAATCAAATTTCACATACTTAATATACTGCTCGAGAGTTAAATCATGCTAGAACAGTATTCACACATGTTATGAGATATTTATGCAAAACGTTCATTTAAATCTGCCAAGATGAATAAAAAAGAAACGAGAAATACTTTGTTATTGTTGCGAAGGAAGCCATATTACCAATGAGGCCATAATAAAATATAAGACTGGTTGCTCATGTCATAAAAAACGTATCTACAAACTTTGATAAATCCTGCCTAGTGGTCCTATGAATATTGGCACTACGTTTTCTTGAATTTGACAAGTATTTACAGAGATGCTAAGATGTTTTTATTTCATTATTTTAACATGTGTTTTATGGAAGTCTCGTGGTTGATAGGAAGCTGACTAATATACTATGCTGTCAAATTTTCATTACACTGATGAGTAGTTATGAAAGTAATATTAACAAAACTATAAACTAAATAATATTTCCATCTGGTAAATATGGAATTCAAACACTTTCTATGGTACCAAAGAAGAACACCCAACACAATTTTGATGAAAATATATGGGATATTCCAAAAATGTCACAGCTGTTTCACGGTTTGTGTGATGAGATGCAAAGATAACAATATATGTTTACCTAGTTGCCAAGGAGCCGATTCAGTTAGTACGGTAATTAAATAAATGAGAAATTTTGCAGAACATGTATCTTTGCAAACGTTAGTCACACTTGCTTAAGTAATTCTGACCCTGATGTCACAAATACGGTTTTACATGGTTGCAATGGAAAACAAATAGTGGCGCGTGAAGCCATCAAAGCATAACAGCAAACTTTCATATAAACTGATGCGGAAGCAATTTAGTATATGTCTAAATGTGTTTTATTCCTATTGCTAAAGAAACCAAATGTCTGGAAGGGAGCCACTAAAACCAACTTTAATAGAACATACCTTGGAAGCATTTTCAGAACGTGTTCAACCGGTTTCCAGTGCTCTTGAAGATGCATATTTTATACAAATATATATATTTTAGTAATAAAACATATCCTAAGGAATATTCTTTTAAAGTTTAATGATTGCTTCCTCAGTGGGTTCGGAGAATAAATAAAAAAGAATTCATTTTTCATATGGTTGCATTGGTAAGCTAATTAGAAAATGACTTTGGAATAGGGCAAAAATGTTATAAGGAACAGTTTGACAAAGACCTGTCAATGTTAGTATGATGGTTTTACAGACTATGTTGACAATAAACTGACTACTGCTATGACTGGCTGCTATGTGAGCGAGGAGCATTTTAGGCAACTTATAAACAACGTGTCCTGATAGATAACCCTACCAGGTTTGATTTCACTTGGCTCAGTAGTTTTGAAGATGCAGTTGGTAAATAATAGGGACACAAAGCCCACAAAGCCTAGTAATGCAATACGGACACAAGACCATATATTATGGTATATCATTTATCCAGGAGACATAAAAAGATTAAGTAATATGAAAGATCTTACTTGGCATTTGCTGCATATTGCTCAGTTAATTCCTTGCTGTCAGCTCGTCGTGACATACCAAACAATAACCCATGTGCCACTAGTGCTGCTGCCATAGCATTCTGCAAAAATCATCAGTTTTAAAACATAATTAATATGTATTGCATATACAGAGGTTCCCCCCTTATGCATCCATCCATTCTGCATTCAAAACGTGGGCTTATGGACATTTTTGCCTCTCATAAGAAGAAGCACAACAGTTAAATCAAATATTTATGAAGTTAACCAAAGTAGTCTTACAAAAGGTGTTGTATCTAATGATAGGAATCAATGCGTATGTATATGAGGAGTATATAGTAGACTATTTACCACTAAACGTAGCTTGCAGAATTATTGGTCACATGATGGATACTGAATGTACAGATTTTCTTTTGACGAACTACTAGAACGAGATCATTTGTACATGAATAATTCATCAATGAAATTATTTATGTATGACATCACAAAGAGCTCTCTTTGGCGTTCCACCCAGTATGATGCCACAGTTCATTCTTAATTCAACTGGTACTGCTGTTTAATCCACTAAACAAGAAAACAATCTTTATAAATTGAGTTGTTAAATACGTAACAGATGGGCGAAAATTTTTCCGAGATCAAGAACCTGAGAACAAACAAGAAACTATTGCTCGAAGTTTATATAATTTGATATAAGTTTTGCTCTGGGTTACGGTCCGGAACATCCAAACATTAGTATTAGCTTATTGTTCGTATCTGTACACAGTTTTTCAATGTTATAGCAAAGCATATATTATCTGGATCCATTGGGTCTGGATGCTTTGTAGTTTACAATATAGCAGTACAATCATGAAGGTTATTTAGATGCTAGGCAATTTGAGTATAATGTTTTGCTCAGCAACACACCGCACTCGTAAACCCATGAGAAGATAATATATTTCATCAAAATTTGTAATCTGGATGATTGGTAAAATTATACAGAACAAATGTGCTCTAATGGGACAGTGCGCTGGAGTGTAAGAACAAATGCCTGCAGCGAAGAGATGTCAATATAATTGACAGTTTGCTGCATTGAGAAAATATAAGGAAATGATGTTAATCTGTGATTAAGATTTTGGACTAGTGACACAAATATCGCAGATTATATCACCACCGTTGAATCAGTCAGGTTCAGAGAATATCATGTCCATTTAGGCAGGTACTTTGTGCTATTTTTCTCTATAAAATAGGATTCAAAATATATCTTTCCCATAAGTCACCGAAAAGATTATGTGCACCTGTAATCTACAGTATTTCAGTTCGGAGCAAGCACAGTGTTCATTCATTTGTTCATCTCAGGAGCCTTTTTTAAACTACAGAGATATTACAAGATAACATAATTCTTTAAATATTGTTTTCCTACAAAAGATTTTGTTTAGGAAAATCACACTTCTATTGAATATGTATTTGAATTATGGAATGGTGGAAAGTTAATGTAGTTAATAAATCTATACAAAAAATTCATATTAATATGGAGACACTAAATTTTCCCTATTGCAATATAATGTTTATTTTTCTAACATAACAACAAAATAATGCAATGTGTAATTTGGATAGAACAAATGATTGTGCACGTATAACAGATGAATTTTTTAAAGTGCATTATGTTTCTTCGATGACGCATATTCATCAGGAGTAGAAGTCACAAATCTGTTTCTGAAAAACTGATTATTTGCAATAAAAATGATACATAGTCTGTCCAGATGAGTGGAAGTCGAACAAAAGCGATCTCATTTAGAGAGATTGGCACTAAATCTTGTCCATATTTTAGTTACTACTGGTACAGACATGCAGGCTCTGCCAGGATATAAAATGTTGCTGCAGTGAGGTTGGGACGATGTAAATGTATTTTGATTTAGTAAACATTATCTCAAAAACATATTTAACTCGAAATAAAGCGTTATTTTGCAAAATAAACACCACATTATAATCCATTTGAAGAACAAGTAAGAGATCTTTGGTCTTCTAATGCATGATGCATCTCAAAATCTTAAAAGAGATGTAATATCTGGAGACATTCATGATATCCTTACATGTTTGCATGTGAGAAACAGTTCAGCAAATGCGAATCCAGCGGAGATAGCTGAATGATCCGGCACTGTGGCATATTGTTCCCATGCCCCATCGGGTCAAACTGAGACCTTTTGAGAAGAAATTTCTCTGATGCGAAAGGTTCATAATGTCATCATGATAATGACAGTCAGGGAACAATTGCGCAGTAAAACTGTGATTGGGCTACTGCCTGAACCTCATGAGCTAATATACATGGTTAATTGGCTCATGAGTTAGTTCTTGATATGCAGTGTACAGGGTGATACAACCTAAGCTGAAATGTCATCCTTTGTTTCATTCAAAGATAGGTGAAACCAAGACCTCACTGAATAATTACTCAGATTGCTTCATGTCATAATTGGGTCTTATTGGTGACCTTGTGGTCTTGAGTCCAACGAAGGTAGAGGTTTCCCAACAAATGATTAATTCTTTATGAGCAGATACCTGCTCTTATCATTGGAAACAGCTGGCAACATAAATTAAATTGAACTGCTATAACAGAACTGTACAGTTTTATCATATCAACAGACAAGGCATTTATCTGACAAATTCTGCATTCTGTAGCTATAGCAAACACGATGTAGATTTTACAGAAAAAGCAATGTATACAAATGAATATCATTCAGTATAAGTATATAATGAGGACCGTAATTAATTAGATAATGAGGACCGTAATTAATTGTTCAGGCATGTGTCCGGAATTCATTAACAAAATTAGACTACCACGTATGAACAGAGCTGGGTTTGGCTGGGGAGTGTCTTTAGTTGTCAAAAATGAAATTTGGGATCGAAAGTAATATCGGTATTAGGAATTCAGGGGTTTCGGATTTCTGGGAAAAAGGATGATATTATAGATGGAGAAATTCGCGACGACAATAAAATTTCAGAGATACTGGGAATTTCAGCATACTGCTTTTTCGGTTAAGAGACCTCTCAATATATATATATATATATATATATATATATATATATATATATATATATATATATATATATATATATATATATATATATATATATATATATAAGTATATATATATATGGTATACTCGGATTATAATTGGTATGCAGGAAAATATCAAACTGCATTACGAAAATGAAACTAACAGCAGAAATATAGTACTCTTATTAATATCAACATAGCATAAATTAATTTGTAACTATAGTGAAAGCTATGACAGCGTGCTTGTTTACACTAGTTACCTGTCCATGTCGCCAAAATAATTCTGCCATCTCTTGCTGGTTGTTGAGCACTGACCATATGAAGAGCTCCCGCTGAGGATTTTTAAAATCGTATGTTTGTTTCTTGGCATCGTTATCTTAAGAAAAGAAATATATTCAATGTACCAAACATTCAACAGTTTTAATTACTAGTTTCAATGTTTAAGTAGTGCAGTATGAAAACACATTATTACATGTCAGTGCTCCAGATCTAGAGTTCATTTATAGTAATATAGTAAGATGTACAAGTATAAAGTCCAGCCGGAAATTTTAACTGAAAAATGTCAACATTTTAACGTTTTTGCACATCAACCTGTGTACAACACACATTTTATGAGAGTTTCATTGGAACAAAAAAATTTAAGTGCTCAAAACACATTTTAACATAGTTTCAGTTTTACAAATCCTTTAAGATATACCTTTATATGTTGTGTCCATCTCAAATAAGACATATCTCCCTAGCTACACTTGCACAAAAATCTCAATAACAAATACAGTAATAAAACATTAACTTTTCAATGGAGTGGCCCAAGTATTTGTTATCATTTATGGACATTAGTTGTGTATGAAAACTGAGTTTTGCATCTAAGAGCTCCATGTCCAAATTTCATTTATAGATACCAAGTTTTGACTTACACGCTGATCTATAATTAGCCGCAAATTATACATGTGTGCCGGTGTTGTACGTTTTGACATATTAGCACAGCAAGCTTTGTACAAATACATTTGAAAATTTACATTATAACGTAACCTTTAAATGAATCTTTTATATATTGGATCTAGATCAAATACGACGAATTGTCCCCTCTGCTCTCGTAACAAACAAATTTCCCAGTAAACGAAAACAAGTTTAATGGAGAATCCTAGAATTGATCGATATAAAAGCCTGATATTATCAGGTTTGAAAGAGTTAATTAATCGACAAATTAGAGAAATGATGAGCAAGTTACTTACATAAACAATGCAAACCTATGAGGCATACACTCATGCAGGCATGGTAATGAAGTTTAACTACGCCATCCTACATATAATCAAATACAACTACCTGAAGCAACCATTTTTCCCTGGGAAACATCATGTGATGGTTATCCATCAGAGAAGCTCCTATACCGTTTTAAAACATGGAGTCTACATAACAGATCTGACTTTGAATTTTATGTTTTTCATGTCCTAAACTGTTATTTCAAAGCTCCAAGTATCTTTCACGTTTTGTGCTAAAACCATTTGAAATTGCATGGACTGTAGACAACTAGATCATAAGTTGTACGGTGAAAGGCAGCAAAACAATATACACATTTTACTTTCACACAGTGGAACAATTTAAATAACACAGACAACGCAAGAGGGTTGCATCTGGGATTCAGAATATTTGTGCAACAATGTGGGCCATTCTGTAATATACTGGAATAGGCTTTTGTTAGGGAATAAAACGTATGTAAGCATAACAACAGAATTTAGAATGAGTGCATCAGTGTTATATTGTAACCCATGTTACTGGCAAAAGTATAAAAATACCCCCAAAATATAATCCATATTCTCTTTCCTTTGATTTTATTATCCTGCTTTTGCATTCGTCATATTTGCAAGATTTAAGACTGTAATCAGGCTGCATTTCACCCATCTAGTCATTCACTCAACTGGCCAACCGTCTGTCTTGAAGCAGCACTGAATGTTGTGAACTTTGGTGTCACACAAAAGTACAAAGGAAACGAGGAACTGATATTAAAACAAAATAGAAAAACATATCCAGTACATACTTGTTCTTTTATGGTATAGCAAGGAATTATTTTCAATATATAGCTGAATATCATATATTCTTTTTGTAGAATTATTATTATGTGTTTCTACATACGTAATGAGAGTTTATCACCTAAACGAAATGACATCAAAATTGTAGAATGGTAGTCCGTAGTCCGATAAAACAGCTATTGACCCAGACATACATGACGGGGGAGTGATGTGTCGACATTTTACGTTTAGAACAATCAGTGCTTTTCAGCTCTGTTACTGTTGGAATCTGAAGTAAGGTGGTAGTCAATATATGAAAAAAATATCTCATATATTTGGATGCCCTTATTAATAATATTCCATTAATTGCTTTACTCGTTCAGTAATCTCGTGCACACTCCATATTAATTGAATCCAGTTACAATCTAGTGGTAGCGTGTTACAAGCTAATGCGGATCTCCATTTGATTTCCTTGAAGATCAATAGTATCCGAGGAAAGTTTAGGCGGGTTGAACACGGGATTCAAGTTCTATTTTGAATATAAGTATTATCACATTCAGCCTAATGTGGCTAGACCTATTCATTTCCTTTGAAGAAACATCACTGAGATATCATATTAAATCGCCATTTGTCAGCTATTATCTCCCATCAACCAAATGAAATAATTGTCCACAATAGAAGCACTATAGACGATGAAAACCTACTACATTTCTTAGAAATAAAGAACACATGATTCGTGGTGCATTTGTACCCAGTCCTTAAGCTTTGGGTTATAATGCCCTTGAGCACTTAGTCGTGCATCATATATGTAACCCAGGTTAAGACATCAATCTGTACAAGAAAAGCGCATTTATCTCACCCCTAACTATGGTAGATTGAACTCACTTTTTAACTTTCCAAACGAAAGTAATGACACTAAAACGTATTAATTTTAGTCGGATGGGATACCTTCAGTGGAACCCTGAGCTACATCTGCCTGTCTCTTTTTCACCTGTTTCATACACCGACACACTGGTTTCCACCCAGGTGCTCCTTTGCATCGGCATACCTTTTTTCTGAGATGTAATGCGATTCATAGTAATCACCAAGTAAATCTTCTATCAGCTGTCCCACCATCTCCAGTGTGATTATTTGATTGCACTGCTTAAAACAAATTAGATTAAATGATACAGTTTGAGCTGCATAACGATTTTTATCAATCTTACAATTACAGACATCAGTTGCAACAAATACGGACTTTCAGAAGATCTGTATTTCTAGCGAATGTCACTACTTCCATTTGCAAATACATCGTCGATGTTGTGTAAATTATATACCGAAGCTCCCTTGACTGATGTCATTATACACAAATTCGCATACGTAATCGGAAACAAATGAAAATATCGATTGAATATTTGTTATTTTCAAAGTATGTAGCTCATGAGGCGTTATTTTCTGAGGATCTAAAATCGTAGAATTTGTGCCTTCAGTAAGAAGAATGGCAAAGACAAACGATAAATTCTGAGAACTGACTAATATTATGTCAAAGCAATATTTGTTTTCACTAAAGCTGTTTAGAAATTATTTGCTCTAGATAATCTTTCCATTTACGCCTGGAATAGAGACCGGAAAAAATTTATTGGGGTTGATCCTGACTGCACTCAGAAATACATATTTCGGAAAGATTTTTGTCCAGCCCTTATCAGTAGATTATAAGTAAAATGTAAGCTCATGGACGTTGTCATTTTCTAAATCACAACTTACCACAAAAGACACTCCAAAGTCTGAGGTTTACAGTACAATATAATTCAAGTTCAATAAAGGTACTACTGTTATATTGTTTATTCAAATTTCAGAACCACCACCTAATTTATAAAGTAGCATCAATACTACAAAGAAGGTCATTACGTTTTATTTAAAATATGGTAAGATGTTAAAAATGAACAATATTGGAGACACACTTTGCAAACAATGACTTTTCAGCATGGAACTTTGTTGTCTACAATTGTATTAACAAACAGTTATATAACACCTGTCATTTATCTGTATATATTCTAATGATATCAAAGAAAATAATTTATTTGTGTACACTGT
>JAECUM010023627.1:0-44916 GCA_016617855.1 Megalonaias nervosa
AGCACTTCAAGTACTGGGCAAAACGGCTCAATTAGATGCACAAATCAATTTCGGAATTTGTTAAAAATATATTTTAACATTTTTTTTCGTAATTTTTTTATTTGTTTTTATTTATTTTTACCGCGCGAGTGTGTGTGTGTGTGTGTGTGTGTGTGTGTGTGTGTGCTAGGGTCGGCACTGAAAAACAGGGAAGGTCGGCCGACCGGAAACATATTTTTTTTTATCACCTTAAGACTGCGGTATGAGTTATTTGGGTGAACTCGCCCCAAACACTTTCAAAGTCAGATTTATACTGCCTCCTAAAGACAACCATATGTACCAACATCTGACCCCAGTAACAACGATGAAAATAAAAATTTATTATTGGGGCAGATTATCGGTCTAAATTGGTTATGCAGGTTGTACCCATGGAAGAGTTTTTAAATTTCGATTGCATTATAGTTTCATGCCTCGTCAATACTGATAACTTAGTTGTGTGTTGGTTGTGGTTGGAGTGGGTGGGTGGGTCGGTGTTGGTAAGACGACATAATCTTCGTGGGATACAAAATTACTATAGTCATCACATGTAGAGAGTGATAGGTCGAACTGCCATTGAAATAATTATGTAATATCTAACTGTGATTTGTTCTCAGCATTAAAAATCCTAAATTTAGCCTTTGTGACTTGAACAAATTATGCACGGAAAAGTACTTTTTGCATTGATGATGATGATGATGATGTTCGTCCTTCGGTCTCGAAGACGACCATGACTTCAGATCTGGGCTGGTCTGTGAGTGCGCAGATGGCTGGTGAGGCCAATCTGCGCTCTGAAGAGTCTACGGCAATGAGGACAGGGAATTGCCGGGGGCTGGATGGACTGAAGGTCGGCGCTGGCTCTGCTCTTCCTCTGCTGGCGTTTCTGCTTGGCCTCGTTGATCCGGTGCTCTTCAAATAAAGCTGCGCCTGAGTTGATCTGGTGACGCCAGGCAGCGTGGTCTTCGGCAAGCTGCTCCCAGCTGTCTGGGTCAATGCCACAGGACTTCATGGAGGCTTTGAACGTGTCCTTGAACCGTTTCTTTTGGCCTCCTCGGGAACGCTTGCCTTCAGCGAGTTCCCCATATAACAGTCTCTTTGGGAGGCGCTCATCAGGCATACGGCAGACATGACCAGCCCAGCGGAGTTGTGACCTTCTGAGCATGGCATGGACGCTTGTCATCTCTGCTCTCTGGAGGACTTCTGTGTCAGGAGTCTTGTCCTGCCATTTGATGTGGAGCAGTTTTCTGAGGCAGCGCATGTGGAAGGAGTTCAGCTGTTTTGCATGGCGACTGTACACCGTCCATGTCTCATAGGCGTATAAGAGGGAGGGCAGTACTACTGCGCGGTACACCTTGAACTTGGTTGGCAGGCTGATTCCTCTTCTGTTCCATACAGTATTGTGAAGTCTGCCGAAGGCTGCACTTGCACGAGCAATCCTGAGAGTGACCTCTTCATCGATGGAGATTGTGCGCGACAGGGTGCTGCCAAGGTAGATGAACTTGTCAGCAACAGCAAGCTTCTGTCCATTGACGGTAATGCTGGGTTCGGTGTAGGGCACTGAGGGTGCAGGCTGGTACATGATTTCAGTCTTCTTCGTACTTATTGTGAGTCCGAAGTCTGTGCAGGCTTTGGAGAACCGATCCATACTTTCTTGCATGTCAGACTGAGTACCAGCATTCAAAGCGCAGTCGTCAGCAAAGAGGAAGTCGCGGATGGTGTCTTCCTAGACTTTGGTTTTAGCCTGCAGTCTTCTCAGGTTGAAGATGTTCCCATCAGTCCTGAACCGGATGTCGATGCCAATGTCACCCTCACGGAAAGCATCGGTCAGCATCGCTGTGAACATCATGCTGAACAGGGTAGGGGCAAGAACACAGCCCTGCTTGACACCGTTTGTCACTGGAAAGGGCAGGGAGAACTCTCCATCATCCTGTACTCTGGCGAGTATGCCATCGTGGAACAGTCTGACCATGGTGATGAACTTCTCAGGGCATCCGAACTTTGCCATGATCCCCCACAGACCTTCACGACTCACAGTGTCAAAAGCCTTTGTGAGGTCCACAAAAGTGGTGTAGAGGCTGACGTTCTGCTCTTGACATTTCTCCTGGAGTTGCCTGGTTGCGAAGATCATGTCCACGGTGCCCCGATCCTGCCTGAAGCCGCACTGACTCTCTGGTAGCAAGCCTTGCTCCAAGTGGACGGTCAGTCGATTTAGCAGAATTCTGGCCAGTATTTTCCCTGCGATGGATAATAGGGAGATGCCACGGTGGTTGTCGCATGCTTGACGGTTCCCCTTCCGCTTGTAGGGGTGGACAATAGAGGCGTCTTTGAACTCCTGTGGAATCTTCTCCTGGTTCCACACAGACTGGAAGAGGTCAGTAAGCTTCTGCGTCAGTCGGGGACTACCAGCTGCGTAGACTTCCGCTGCGATGGAGTCAGAACCCGGGACTTTGCCACTGGATAGACTTTTAATTGCCTTCTCTACTTCTGTGAAACTTGGCGAGTCCGAGAGGGAAGCGTTGGTTAGGACCTGGGGCAGGCGAGCGATGGCTTCAGCGTTGATGGAGGAAGGACGGTTGAGGACACTGTCGAAGTGTTCTGCCCAGCGCTTGAGAATCTCTTCCTTATCAGTGATCAGTGTGTTCCCATCTGCACTGAGGATAGGGGAAGATCCTGATTTGTTGGGACCGTAGATTGTCTTGAGCGCCTCGTAAAACCTCTTCATGTCATTGCGGTCTGCATACGACTGGATCTCGTCCGCCTTCTTGCTCAGCCATGTGTCATGCATCTGTCGGAGCTCTCTCTGCACTGTTCTTCTGATACTGGCGAATGCAGCTTTCTTAGATGTGGAGTTCGGGTCATTTAGCAGCGCTCTGTGTGTGCGGTGTTTTTCGTCGAGCAGTTCTTGAATGCGATCATCGTTATCATCGAACCAGTCCTGGTGCTTGCGCGTAGTAGGGCCTACCACATCGGCGGTGGTGGAGTAGACAACATCCCGAAGGGACGCCCAATCAGACTCTACATCATGCGAGCCTAGAGTGATGGCTTCTAGCTTGTTGTCCAGTTCTTCTGCAAGGGACTGCTTCACTGAATCGTTTTTCAGCTTGGAGACGTTCAGTCGCTTCAGCGTCTTGCTTCCTTGAGGACGTCTAAAAGGCTGTATCCTGATGTTAAGTTTGGAGATGATCAGCCTATGGTCAGTCCAGCACTCGGCTCCACACATAGCCTTCGTCACTCTGACGTCCTGCCTGTCTTTCTGTCGCACTATGACGTAGTCGAGCAGATGCCAGTGCTTGGAGCGTGGGTGTATCCATGACGTCTTGTTGCGAAGTGGTAGGCGGAAGACAGACTTAGTGATGAGCAGTTCGTGCGCTGCACAAGTTTCTAGCAGTAGGAGGCCATTGCTGTTACAGCTGCCAATCCCATTTTTTGCCAGCACTCCTTCCCATGAGGTGTGATCTGCGCCAACCCGGGCGTTAAAGTCACCAAGGATGATGAGTTTATCTGTTCTGGGCACGGCAGCAATAGTGATCTCAGTTCATCATAGAACTTTTCCTTGATCTCATCAGGGTTTGTCATTGTTGGGGCGTAGGCGCTGACTAGTGTGGCATATCGATTTCTTGGGAGCGGCAGTCGAACGGTCATCAGACGATCGTTGATGCCTTTAGGTGGGCCGACTGTCTTGTTGACCAGGTTGGACTTGATGGCAAACATTAACATGGGAACTAAGCACGTATATACAGAGCATCGAGTTTATTTGAATAGCCTCCCTTGTACTATTGTAGGCATTTTTAAATTCACTCTACTGCCGAGATCGACCCAAACTGTCAGAAACTTTCTTTAGAACTATATGTAAATGATACGCTATAAAACACATTACCCACTCCTGCCCTCCCGTCCCATTCTCTCGCAATCAGTCGAATTTCGTCTGCCACGTGTTTTCAAAGATATGATCGGGAGAAAAAGGAAGAACAGTTTAATCTTTTTACCATTTATGAAATAAGTTAAAAAAAAATATTTCTCTATTAGAGTTGAATTTACATAAGGTTTAAAGTTTACAGTAAATAGGTATACGTCTGCAAAAGGGAATCACTGTTTATGGGTGGGTGGGTTTATAATTATTATCTGAATAATCTTCATGCATTTTTTCATGAGGTTTATTTTCAGGGTCCATAGTGACGTAAAAACCTACTACCACACGAGTAACTTTCTGATTAAATGACTCATCTCTTTTCACCTAAATTACCTCTACTACTACTACTACTACACCACAGTCAGCCTACTATTCATATAATATGTTCAATTTTATTTTCAAACGTCGACACAAGAATTCAAAAATTTGATAGCTTAATAGATAAGCTGGGTGACAGAAACATTGTTTCCTGTCCCTGAACGGGCTTGGAAATTTTCATTAATGTTCTTCCTTTTCAGCTCATATGAAAACTTGACCTAGTATATTGTATTTCAAGCTTCTTATAAATATATACACCATTTTAAACTTTTGCAAAGTTTGAATGTAATAAGGTCGTCCAAGCTATTTCACGCTATTGAAAAATCAGTGACCTATTGATTTTTTTTAAATGTTTGGAAGAGGCCTGTGTTATAGGTTTCACATCCAGTTAACATTATCAATATCTTTCAAACATTTGCTTGATTATCTATGAGAATAACTTCACGACTTTCTCCTCTGACATCAAAGTGATAGATCGAGAAAACTTTCATCCATAGAAATTACAAAAACAAAATCACCATTTGAAAGACTATGAATATATTATAATTACCTATGGTATGAACTGTTTGCATTTACGACTCCGTTTGTAGCTTTGTTAGATTTTCGTGGTTGTCTATTGATTAAGAGAAGTCGGTGTTGGGAAGATATTTATCAACCGGAGTAATTAGCTAGTTTCTAGGATCAGGCTCTTTAACGTGCATTATTCACTTTACTTTATGACGACATGGCTTAGTTTCGTAGAATGGATCCTCTCCTAATTTCCTTACATAAGGAATTCCCTGGATAGTAACTTGAGATAATAATAATAATAATAATAATAATAATAATAATAATTCTTTGTATTGGATGCTTGGGTCGTTTTTTGCATGGGGTAAGGTACTAATAATCGGCATGGAAAGACTTACTTGGGAATCATACAAATGTGAAAGAAGAAAATTCATGCAAGTTTGAAATTAGAGTTCCGTGGTGTGAGGTCATTAGAGGAAAATTATTATTAGTATTTGTGCTTTTGAGAATCCTTCAGTTTATAACGGTCGTTGTATTGAGGTCCTTGGAAATACTGGACACATTTACTATCAAGCCACGCTCACGCAGGTGTTGCTTGATTCGTTCGGTATGAGACGTTTTGTAAAAGAATATCTTTCTCTAGTAGTTTTTGTATAGCCGCAATTATGAAGTCAAAAGTTAAATTATTAATTGCGTTGATTCTTCTATCTTTGACAACTCATAGAGCTCCTTCTATTTCTTTCTTACAACAGTAAGTGAGCCATAACTATTTTCTCTATAATTAGAGGTAATTTTTATTCGAATGGAATTGTTAGTTCATTTCATGCATAATTTTAAAAAAGAAGACAAATTGACGTTTTTTCATACATGGAAGTCACGACAAGAGAACACAACGAACAAGTGAGTTTCTTGATCTTGCCTCGGATGCGGGAGGTCGTGGGTTCGATCCCCAGCCGAGTCATACCAAAGACTTACAAAAATGGTACTAACGGCTGCCTCGCATAGCGATCAGCATTAAAAGGTTAGTGTTAGGACTGGTTGGCCTGGTGTCAGGATAATGTGACTGGGTGGGACATCATGCTACATATCTGTGGCATGATGCCCCAGTGCTAGACATCACTATAAACTGCCACACTGCAGACATCGTAGCGATATGACTGAAAAATTGTTAAAGCTACGTTAAAAATCTAAATCACAAATCACAAATCACATTCTTGAGCTTAATAGAAATCATGTATTTGTACGTGAAATTAAATGGAATATCCATGTACTGGACTGAAGTTTGTTCGAAATTTGTTTCAAAACTTACAGGAGGCAAACATTTTTAAGTTCTTTACAAGAATATGAGTTTAAAGTGGTATCAGGTTCATTTGTAGGGAAGGTTGCAATGCGTTGGCCAATGATTTGCTTTTTGGCTGATTCCACATTCCAAAAGAAGCATATGTGTCTGCTACACAGCGACACATCCTTCTCAACCTTCCGGTTATTGCTTACTGTTCTGTTCTTTTTACCTTGAAATCAGGTGTCTGATTCAAACGTTCCGAAAGCCAGATGCTTTGCTGCCGGCTGGAACAGTTATTGTTGATACAAAAACGGTTCTTGTTAAAGTTAATTAGGGTTCTGTATGAAAAATTTATAAATATTTTATTGTAACTAATTTTTTTGTATTTCAAATCATGATGATCTTGGAATATTTCTCCTTGTGCCTTCAAAAGCTTTTAAAAAACCATGTAATTTATTTGCGATTAAATCAACGCAAACAAATTATTAATTAAACATAGTGAATTTTAAATGACGAGATTCAAATATGGTCACATTACATGTGTTAGTTTATTTGATGATCATCCTTTTGGCATTGTTTGTTAAAAGCTCTAGGGGAATGGGAGGATCTTTTGTGCTGCTACATTTTGCTGACGATGTTAAGGGCATTTATGCATATCATATTAAAAGTCTTCCATGCCAGATAGATAGAATGATCAATAGACCGATTGACTGATTACAAGATTTTAACAATCCAAGACATTCAATTTCTTTTACTTGTTAAACATTGTAAATTTTACAAATAGCCGATGACAATATAATTTTTACACCTAACTAGTGAAATTTTCCTTATATTTACTAAAATCAGAACCGTACATTTTCGTCTATATTTTGCTTGTTATATAACACGCATAAATAGATTTAATTTTCCAATATTGAGAACGGTTTTGATGAAAATTATACTAAGTTATCTATTACCATACAAATTTTCATGCAAAGTAACATAAAAAAAACTATATCTTCACTGAAGTCGTGGACGATCTGTGGACTTACACAAGTTGAAAGAAGATAGCATTTTAAATATTTAATAAATAGTTTATCCCTAAAGACATGGGTACTGTATGGGTGACAATGAATATCAAATAGAAACAGGCCATGCAAGTTCATTCACCGACAATTATGTACAATTCATATGGAAAAACTATTTTTAAATAATTTATACTTGAAACCTTTTCGTTTCGACCTCGCTTTTGGACATTTTTCCTAAATGGGAAAAGAAAGTTGTTCCAAAAGTGATATCACCACTATGGCGATTTAAACGGTTATTACCACCGCGTCAATATTCATTTTCTTCCACTGATACATTTCAATATCTCATTATAAATATTTAATAAATCATAATATCACCACAGATTACCGTAAGTTCCAGCGTCAAGCCATTCGCAATATCAGAAATGTTCTTATAACTCTGTGCATGCCTCTTATACCTAATTAGCCGCTAATTTCTCACTGGGCATTGTCCATTTAATATCTGTTGGCCGGGAAACCATGCACAGGAACCCGTGAAAGTCGATACTAAGTACATTGACTGGGCGCACATTGTTCTAAATATCGATCGTCTACGAGACTTGGGTGACAACGCATGTTCAGTACTAATTTTGCTACACCATATACCTTGTGGGCATTGTATGTATACTTGCGTTATCTTTCGAATTTTTGACACATTTTAAAATAAAAGTTTGATTACCGAATATTCATTTAGTCTGCCATCCATAAATTCACAGACCGCGTGATAATCAAGGTTAATTCAAAATAAATTCACGTGGTTGTTATAGTAACACTCGATCGATGCTCTCTTTAATTTGCGGCTGTTAGGTATGGAGGTTTTTATCAGTTCGCAGTTTCACAGGAGAGAATTTATCGGAATTTTCTCGACATTAAAGACGCCTTACTTGGCAATAAATTACAGACGTAAAACAGTTCACAATATTAGTATGCTTTACCCCAAGACATATAATTATGTCTCTTATATAATATATACCTTTCAGCCCTCGCATATGTAAAATCCAATAATTTGCAATAAGTCTGTTCTCAGTATTAATGGTATGCATTAGCAAGGAAATACAGACAGCATATGGACGTCCGTTCGCGGTCACGTATCCGTTTACAAATGTTCAACTGTGTACGTAATGTCCAGTGACGGTAGGCAGCGTACTACTCGGCCAAACGCGCGAATTAATCCAATCACTGGATTTGATCAATTACCAAAGGCCAAGGCGTTCGGATGGTCAAAGACACAAATCCAGTCAGTATTGCAGCATTTCCATGAGGTAGATGGTGGAGGGACTCTGTGGATGTAATATTCTCAGATATGGAGTAACAATATCTCTCCGTGTGAGGATTATATTCTTGGTCTTGTGAAGGAATTCACACATGGAAAGCATAGAATCCTCTAATGCTGGGAAGGATCTGGAAAATCTTAATGATTTTCCAGTGTCGGCTGCTAATTCGGGAACTGAGCTCTGTGATGCTGTGTTGTGGCGGAAGTGGCGAGGTAAGATACAGAATGTCGTCTGCTCGGTACTGATTTGGTGGGCTCGCTCATCGTCATATTTTGATTTCCTTTTTGTTTCGTAAAATGGTTTATTTCCTTTACTTTTGCTAACTAGGACGCATTGACATAGGATTTCTGGTTTAACATTGGTAATTTTTGAACTTGCTGATAGTATACTCGTTTCTCCTGGAAATAGTTCCGACATATTCCTAAACGTTATCAATCTTGAAAATTTTTGTCCGATACATTTTGTAATTTTCAGAAAAAGACTATTGGAATTAGAGCTATTCTTTTTTTTAAAAGACCCCAGTGTGAATTACAACCAGTTGTCATATAGAGTGAATTCTAAATATACTTATGGCGACAGAGCTAGTCAACATCATGGAAATAACGGGTCATAAATATTCCCACATTTACAGCTATTCGATACATTCGTCATACGAATTAAGTAGCAAGTCATTATGAAATTCAGTACAGCATGGATGAGTGTTGAGCTCCTGCTGATCATCACGATGTAAGCAACTGTACGGAAGTATACGGTGCTTAATACTACGCGTTTTCTAACGTTTAATGAATTTAGTTGTCTTGAATGACGATGGGTTACTAACTTGCTGTATGTACACACACACACACACACACACACACACACACACACACACACACACACACATATATATATATATATATATATATATATATATATATATATATATATATATATATATATATATATATATATATATATATCTGTGTGTGTGTGCACAGTACTTTGTCCAGTCTTTCGATACCCATTCTTCCAATGCAGATTCACAGAGCATTTATTTTCTTTAAAATATACCCAATAATTTCTATCATAATTATTTAAGCCACACGTTATTTACTTTAAGTTTTGGTGAATAAATTTTATACATCGTAAATGAAGATTCAAGGAGGCAAAGATAGATCCATGCATAAAAGAGTTCAAGCTGTTCAAAGTCACCGAAACAGTGTTGTTTCTCTTGAATGTACAGTATAGCGAGTTATCGATGCAGTGCCAAAAACATCGTTCTTCTGATATGAACTTGTTTTCGCATTGCTTTAATCTTGCTTTGCTGTTTGTCGGGTATTTTATTCCATGTTGAAAATGCAATATAGAACTTTTTAAATTAAATTTTAAAGGATGCTTTACGTTTATGGAAGATCTATTTATTGCGATTATAGGTACCCCATTACTATCCCCACCCTCAACCCTCCCGAGGAAATAAATCTCAATAAGGAATTTCGTGCTGTATCCATTTCAGTGTCTGAAAAAATATCCTGACAATGTTAGGTTTGAAAGTGCTCCTGTTATTACATGAACTAAGGCCGTCATGTTAATATATAACTTTAGTTTAAAGAATGCCTTTTATGTTCAAATATATACGTGCTTGACTGTATTTAAACTAACCTTATATAAACTATGCGTATAGCTTTCAAATACGATGTTACTTGTGAGAATAAATAAAACACGTTTTAGTACCAAAACTATTTTGAATTCATGTTATATACGCAGTTGATTATCCCGTATGTAAGTACCATCTGGTGTTCCTTGCGTACTGAGCTTAAAGCACAACCGACTGAAGCTTTCAAATATATAAATTGTGAAATAAGATATTTGAATGCAAAAGGTTTTAATTATCAGGTAAAAGTTTTGAAATGCAATTTTTACAACTGAAAATTTCTGAACAATAGATTTTCTTAGCTAATATTGTCAGCAAGTAGCTTGCGGTATTAATCTACCTGAAACGTATAACGGACAAACCATTTATAGCATTGTTCTTGGTGAACATCTTATGCTTGAATCGCAAAGGTTAAAACTCGGATCTTAGGCAATTCTTTACGCACGGCAAAAATGATGGTCGATGTTTTCTTTGTTTATTTCTTCGTATCTTGGGATTTTGGGCAGGTACATTTATTTTTTGTCCTGCGTGCGAATTACAATATTAATACATCAATACAGAAATATATGTTTGTAATCAGTAATAAATTTTGAGCCATATCTTTCGGTAGAGATTTAATCAAAAATAGCGGTGAATGACTGTCAAAACTGTATTTAACACTTTAACGTATTTTTGTAAGTTATGTTGATATTTTACTTTTCAGAGAACTGTTGGCATTTGAATATGGAACAATATTAAATGTTATACTTACCACTCGTGTTGTCCTTCATAATAGCTATAATTTGTTTCGTTTCGTCTTGCAAGTCATGCCATCTACTGAGGAAATATACAATTGATGATTTAGCTTGTTACAGTTTTGGGATCCACGGTGGCTCAGTGGTTCAAGACTGAGGATGAGAATTTACTCTAAATTTTAATAAAAACATCGTAAACATCGGTATAAACGGTCTAACTTTATACATGGTAGTGTCCAAGGCCTCGCCACTTAGAAAGCGCTTCCTGAAGTTTTCACATGATCGCTATAGCCTGTTTCAAGTGAACCTATATTTGATCGAGAAGCATGCAACATTTCATGTTTCTCTAGCCGTAAGTATGCTTATATTTTCTGCATGCGTATTTAGCTTGTCAGTGGATATGTTTCGAAAACAGCAGTACTTGTCCACGTATCCATATATCGCTTGCGGAGTTTGATACGTACACGTGTAATATACGAGAGCTATATAACAAGTTACGAATACTAGTGCGCTGTACAATAATGTTCTTTATTCGTGAACATTACGTCGGTCGATCCCCTCGAAGTACTCCTCATGCACGTCTACAAACTTTCTCAGTCTAATTTCTCCACATTTTAATGCCATTTTGTATTTCCTTTTGAGTATGTTGTTCGTAAATTAGAAAACTGCACTTCCAGCCACATTGTGGCCTACAACCTTCAGTGGTAGAATTCAGCTAAAATTACTGTGTCCAAAAATTCAGGGCTGTATGAAGGATGTGTCAAAATTTAGATGCTCTTGTTCTTCGAGAGGTCTGTCGCGAAGTTTTATTTTATGTTGTTGTGGGCTTAACGCCATTTTTCAGCAGATGATAAGCTATGCATGGCGGCCAGTATAACTGGTGGAGGAAGAACCCGGAAACCCCGGAAAAAACCACCAACCTACTGGAAGCTACTAGAAAGCTTTCTCACATACCCACATAGACTGAGCCCGAGACTCGAAGCAACGCGGACAGAGGTGAGATGGCCATGATCGGTAAAGGCGAGCGGTTTAGACCACTTGGTCAACCGGGGCCTGCTGATTTTATACACCTTTACGTGGTCATGTAGTAGATGGAAATCACCTCAAAATTAAAAAATAGGACAGAGAATTACATCCGTAAGCGTTGTCCAAGTTGGCCTTGATATCAGCCAGAGAATACCTTAAGCGTACCCGGATTTTACAGCATGTTCCAGCTCAATAGCAGAGTTGTTCTCCTCTGAGATTTTGCATCACTCACAGTTACCTATGTTACGTCACACGCATATATCTGCAGGCATCTGATGTGCTGCACGTGCTGCTGCAGATCATTTTATAGAACGTTATTTTGTGTATAACTGGCGCTAAAAGCTTTGACTGGTTCAAAGAAAATAAAAGTTAAAAGGAAATGTTCATAACTTTTTCAAATACCCATCGTAACTGTTTAATATTATAACAGTTTTTAACCATTCCCCCAGCGAGGAATATCTGAAACATTACTAATGGTGATGGTAGCAATTAAAAGTTATGTTTTTCAATCTACCTGTTAATTATGGTTTGATTACATTATCTTGTTAATCATTGTTTATGGTCCGCATACATCTTGACGAGAATGCCGAGTAATCTTTGAATGAATTTGCTCAATGCATACCGAATATTCTATTAATTGGTGTGTGTGGTTGTGTCGCTTTGAATTCTCGAATATGCATATGTAAAATAGTACCACAAATCTAGTCAGGAATTGTGAAAACATTGATCATGGTGACGTGAATCAAATATTCAATAGATAACGTTCCTAAAGGGGCACAAGTCTCATCCCATGATCATAACGCACTTGTGTTTCACAAGAATAGACGTAGATACACGTGTCTGCATCACTCTATGGCGGACTTGCCTAACAAATTCATTTGACTCCCTGGCTGTAATCGATCCAGTCGTACCAGTGAATGCAGACTGGGGCGAAATAAATAGATTCCTTTACAATACAACTAAAAACAAACTAAATGGGCATGAACCCTGATCTGACAAACTTCAAAGATTAGTTGCCCTGGAAGATGGAAATTATGTGTAGTCGGAGAACATTTTACCATAAACTAATCTGAATTATATATAAGTTACTGATTCTATTGCATTTTATTTGCTTTTCAAAACGTGATAGTTCATTCAATAATCATAATGTTTGTATGCGTGATGGCCGTTTTGGGGGTTTGGAAATGGGAGAAATATGCATGCATGTTGAGTGAACTGTCAATCTTCATTGTACGCTATGAATGTGGGAGGCAGACATTTTATTAATCTGCGTTTTGTGCTTGTATGTCATTACAGAATTTTAAAAAAATTCTAAAAAGGAGTAAATAATTAAAATATTGGAATCATATTGAACCATCGATATGGAATTTTCCAAGATAAACTCCATATCCACACGATTTTAGTGTCCTCCAAAATCTTCGAGTGTCATTCTTCACAGAACACAAGAAAGCTTCTATGTCCATTAGAAGAGTCTTTTTAACACTGCATATGTATTCAGTCTTATTTCTATAACTTTTATATAACTCCAAAGAAACACTCTCTCTCTCTCTCTCTCTCTCTCTCTCTCTCTCTCTCTCTCTCTCTATATATATATATATATATATATATATTCAGACTTATTTCTATCACTTTTACAACTCCAAAGAAATGTATCGTTACGTAATTAAAATACTGACTTACGTTGATGCTTTTTTTTTCTGTTGGAAATGTGTCTAGTGCTGTCGTATTGTGGAATGTTAATTATGGAGAAGCATCCCCATTAGACTATATGAGAGTGTATTTGTGCATTAACTGAAATTGTACTTGAAATAATCAAATCTATAATTAAAGTGGACCTTTGTTAGACATTGTGCTTCAAAAAAGGTTTGATATTGAAAATTGTATGTAAGATGGTACTGATTAGCAGAACATCATGGTTTTACAAACTCTGAAAACCCATCAACAATTAAACAGCATCTAAGTCTCCAAACCCGTAAATTTATTAGTTTGTGTCAATGCCAACAGGTCCAGCAGAATTACAGGTTTGAAGCTGGACAAATGGATTGTGGGTTCTCACAGTTTGGAAGAAGATGTTTGTGTTTTTTGTGATTGGTCCCCATCTTACATACTACTATTGATGACAGTTCTTACAAGAATGCCATTTGATCCCCCCACCTCCGAAATTGTTTGTTTGGATGTCATTCTGATTTTGCCTTGGTCCAGGTTTTGGTCTAGGTGCCGAATGGAGGCTGAACAATAGTGATAAATCAAACTAAAGGTTTTGTCAGAGAGAATACAATTTTATAAAAACTCAAATGTCAGTTAAGAACATCGTCGCAAATAGTTTAGCGTTAGATAGGATATACCCCTATATAACATTGTTATAGAAAGTTGCTGAAATAGTGTAGCGTGAGAGAGGACGTAGCCCTATATACAACGGTTGTAGAAAATTGCCAGAAAATTGCTTTAAATAATGTAGCTTTAGGTAGGACGTAGCTTTATATAATATCGTTATAACATATTGCCGCAAATAGTCTAGCGTGAGATAGGACGCAGCCCTGTATAAAATTGTTATAGAAAATTGCCGCAAACAGTGCAGCGTGAGATAGGACGTAGCTCGATATAACATGGATACAGTGATGGATAGGGTGAGGGAGGACGCAGCTTTATGCCACAAATAGTCTAGCGCAAGATAGAACGTAGCTCTTTGCCACATGGTTATAGGAAAACGCCACAAAGAAATTAGCGGAAGACAAGATATATCCCTATGTAACAAGGCTATGTAAAATCGCCATAAAATGTCTGGCGTGAGACAGGACGTAGCTCTGTATAACATGATTTTAGAAGAAAGAAAAGAAAAACACCATATAGACTAGCGTGAGATAGGATGCAGCCCTACACAGCATGGCTTTAGAAAAAAACGACACATATAGTGTTGCGTAAATTAGGATGTCGCCCTGTATAACATGGTTATAGAAAGTCGCAAATTGTCTAGCGCGAGATAGGACTTAGCTCTCTCTCTCTCTCTCTCTCTCTCTCTCTCTCTCTCTCTCTCTCTATATATATATATATATATATATATATATATATACACCTAACGCGATTTTTGCATATGCTTCTATTATTAAAAAGCCATATTAACCCCTCCCCAAATCAAAAACCTCTGTGGAGCAATTTGGTGTGGGTTTACGCTTCCTTCTATCATGTACATTTAAGCCTCTCATGAAATTCTACGGCATAATTATTGAGTATACATTATTATGGTAAACTCCTGTGCATAATGCAAGGAATGAGCCTATTTGAACTCCTGTGCCTAATGCGAATAATGAACCTATTTGAACTCAGTTGCATAATGCAAGTAATAAATCTACTGGAACTCCTGTGCATAATGCGAATCATGAACCCGTTTGAACTCCAAATGCATAATGCGAGTAATGAACCTATTTGAACTCCAATTGCATAATGTGAGTAATGAAACTATTCGAACTCCTGAGCATAATGCGAATAATGAATCGATGTATTAACTGGGAGATGTTGTATAAACTTATTGTCTCTGATTTCATGCACACTATCATCAACAGAAGACCAGAGATATACATCCTCACTATCTGGAGAAGTATTTGGCTGTAGGTATTTACTGAATACTTTCGTCACACTCATTAATGAAAAAAATATCATCCAATACTTATGTGCATGCGCGATCTAACGTTAAGTTACAGATAATACGATTCGTGCAAGAAACTATGAGAGCTATTATCATTAGCTGCATTGCTTTTCTGACGTATAAAAGGCAAACTATTTATATATAGATACAAGCAGCAGACCATTTGAATAAAGAAACGAGTTTTGATCCATACGAGTCATTCCTGATAACCAAGTACTCGTTATAACGACGTATTTTGTCTATGTATAAGTATGGGGTCCTATGTGAGTGTGTTCGTGATATCACCATATTCATTATAGTAAGGTTCTTTATAGAGAGTGTTTACAGTATTGATTCTTGTTTCAGAATTTGCCGAATGCACTGCACAAACACGGCGTACATACACCTAACAATCAACATTATTGTTTTCATCAAAACTATTTAAATAATTGTTGTGCCGAACAGTTTGTATAACTGTGACATATCCTTTTCTAAATGATATCGAAACAAAATTGTTTTTTGGTCACTTAATTTATAAATATATAGGATGCATTTAGATTAAGAAAAAAAAAATGTTTATGTGGACAAGAGAGATATACAAGAATGGAAAATCTACAGCTGGGACAGAAAATGGATTCTATGAATTATTTTCTCTCTGACCTTCAGAAGGAGGATGTGGTGAAAAAGGATAGATTTGAAAGTGGTCAAGTCAGTTTATAAACTGGTGTAGAAAGGATTTCTTTTCTTTCACGATGAATATGCAGCAAACGAAATCAATTCAATTAATGATTAGGTAACAGCTTGGGATATCTAGTATCCATCACATGTTTATTATGAATAGATCAGCTAGAATCCAGTTAACCACAATTGCATACCAGATATGTCATTTACGCAAACTGTTCTAAACTTATTTTTTATTTTGACTTTATGTTATATATTTTGGGTACTTTCAATACAGGAGCCAAAGCAATATTAATGTTTTCTAGCCTCTGGCAAGAAGGCACTAATTATAGATCACTTCTTAACATCAAAAGTCTATATATAGGTTATAAATGTGTGATATTAATACAGTCCTAGACGGAGGATAGGAAAATTCCATCTTAGGGTCAGAATATTATATCAGACGCAAGGCTTTCCAACGTTTCTGATGCAAAATGTTGATCCTGCGGGTGGAATTTTCCAATCCAATACTGATACATAATGAAGACTTATTTTTCCCATATTCTTGGTTATTAAGCGTAGGGTTTAAACAAAATGTCGCAACGCCTGTTTATATAATGCATGCAAAGGAAAATGTTCATTAAACCGTTTCCATATTTAGAGAGAGCATATATTCTTTGGTTTGCACTACAAGTTTTGGTGTAAAATTGGGAATGGGGTTACAACGCAGATAGATCAGATATCGACTGAAATTAAAGCGACATAATAAATGCAAACACTCGTAACCTTATGTATATGACAACGTCAATCAAACAAGTTAAAGTAACTATGCGCCAGTCAAAACGCTATTTTTCCGTACAGGCTCCATCTGTGTTCTACACTGGACAACACGTCGGTATGTGAGAAAACAATTCTCAGTATACTCGTTATGTAGTCCATCAAACAAAAGTTATATTTTATAATGTCGATATGGAATTGTCTGTGTCTAAATCTCCAGAGAACGATTTGTAATATATTATACTTATACACACTCTACTGCAGTAATCCTAATTTTAATTTCGATTCTCATAAAAGCCAGTCGCATAAATCAACCTTTTGTTGAATGGATCAATAGTAATAAAATTTAGCGTCTAATTTTCTTTTACCACAAAAATCAACGTTTTTAAAGTTATAAGATTTAATCCAATGTTTGGTAAACTTGTTTACAGAGCTAGCATATAAATTCCTCTGAAGCATTTGAACATGTTTTTCCATTTTTAAACCTGAATTTTAGTAAATATGTTTGCTTACAACTGCTCTCCGAATGGACAGAAATCAATGTTTACTTAATCAGATATTTGTTTCCATGAATAGCTGATTGAGATATTTCGTTATGTTTCATTCCCATATGGATGTGCATATTATAAGAACATACCCAGAAGAATAAGTACGCTTAAGTGAAACTGAGAGTGTGACAAGGGAGGCATAATTTGCCCTTCTCTCACAGTAGAAATAAAATTGTGCCACAATGCTTGCGTCGCATTAAAACCTAGACACGATCCAAAATATTATGCCTATTGTCATGAATGGCGAGATCAATATCATGATAAACCAAAGTCATGTGAGTGACAAAAGATAACAGAAGTTTATGGATGCTATTGAAAACGGTTTCACACTCTTAGTTTGCTATTGTTGATTGGTCACTTTACAAAATGTAATTTTGCAAGTACATGTTGCCTTCGTCCAGCTTTGTATATCTTACACTTCAAGCGTATCTATATGGACAGTCCCGTGTCGTTTAAAAGTTTCGAAAGCTTCTATAGTGTGGAATCAGATGCTGAATGCATCTTTTATGCAGGAGAAGACTACTCTAATCGTCAGGGATTGAGATTAAAAATGCAATATTTGCACAGCAAAAATGGGTTCATCGCATGCAGACGTCAAAACGATGTTAAATGAATAAAGAACAACAGGCAAGTCAAGAAAATTATTGTTACACAAGTAAAAGAGAAACTCCGAGATACATACATTTACATGTATCCTCAGAGGTTTGACCTAATTTGATCTCCAAACATTAACTCAGAAAAAAGTGTTGGAATAAATGAAAACTCCTTTTCTAAGATTACAACCAAGTGTTCGAATAAAGCCTTGTAAATCTTGTCCAATGGGCTTTTAATTATTTATGGAATGTGTCATGTTAGGAACCTAAGACTTGCATATATGTGTGTGTGTGTGTGTGTGTGTGTGTGTGTGTGTGTGTGTGAGAGAGAGAGAGAGAGAGAGAGAGAGAAGTTAAATATTAGCGTTCATCTTTAGAATTTGGTACGTATTACACTATGTTAGGTATATTTAATTTGCATTGTTGGTTAGTTATTCTTTTTTAATTTGTTTCATTTCGTAATATGCTGTGGGTTATGCAAAATTGTATTTTTGTAGCTGACCTTGTCCAGTATCAGTGATAGTATTGTAAACAACATTGTTTACCTTTTTCTGACTGAAATATACATATTAGGTTTATTACTTTGGTCTGAGTCAAGGACGCTGTGTTTACCAAGTTATGTATTATAATTTTAGTAACAGACCTTCTAATTATAACTAAGATTTTATCTTATAAATATTTGGAACCTTCCTGAATGAAGTTTTCGTTTGGGTAATAGTTATTGTAGAAAGTGCTAATCGTGACATAGGTCAGGTACAGGAGTATAAGACCTTGTTTACTGGAAACATTATTTATTCCTGAAATATCATCTGAAACAGAAATCAGTTTCATTTTTGTGTCGAGTACTTCATTTGGGCTGGAATTTATTTATTCAAATTTATTCACTGGAAATACAAACTGCTCATCTAAAATAATATAGGGCTTCTGGCGTTGTTCTGTTTTTCGACTCAAAACGCAAACAGGCACACACTCACAAATAAATACATTAAATTACAAAGGTGCGGGCCCTTTCACTTATATGGAAATAACAATCCAAACAGTATGCAATCCCATATTCTAAAAGGATAGTAAATACAGGCATGAAAGGATAGAGAAATAATACCAAATGCGACTAATTCTCTGATGTTGTATCAAGGTCAAATCATCTTGTGACATCTGCGCTAACTCATTATTCAAATAATTTGTTTCGTTTAGAAGAGAAAAAGTTTATAATTAATAGCTAAATTTGTTATTTTTGCAATGAAAACTTTGTTGTCACATTCTTGATTATTTCTAAGGATCGAACATGCATATCTTTTGATAAATATCTTAAATTAAGGTTGGTGGAGGGAAAACAAATCCTAACAGTATAACCACTTTTTGATAGGACCTATATTTGCCCTTTTATAAATATTTGATCCGATAAGATACTGCTGGATAATGCTACAAACATGTATAAACGTATTTTTGTGTGCACAGCAATCACAAAATACTGTAATATAATTGCATGTTAACAACCATATCATCGAATAACCATATCATCAAGCTATTTAGTTGGTACTGTTACGAGTCTATGCTCTAAAAATAAGTAACAGAAAAGAGTGAAGACAACAAGCTTTGTAAAATTTAACAAATAATTTATTTCCTTAGAATATAAAGTGAAAAATGAGGAAAAACAGAACTTACGGTATTGCGAATTAAATCCAAAACTAATCCAAGAATTAAATGCACAAATCCTAGTAATAAAAAGTCCTGAATAAAACACAGTTCAAGTCCCGAACAGATCCAGAATTGACGGCGATGACGTGTCTGTTATAGCCTACGAAGTACTGATGTGTCAACAGTCTCTTGTTGAATCACAGAAATATTATTCCAGGTCTGAAGTCAGTATAAATTCCAGTGAATGTCTTTATCCAAGAATTTTGTTAGAGCACTTTTGTATTTCCAGAGAAAATGATCACTTGAATTCAATAATTTGAAGAAAATAAAATTCAGCCCAAACTGGTTACAACATAATACAACTTAAAGTGCTAGATGTCAAAGCACGACTGGTAAAATCCTCACAGTCACAAGATAACATAGTTCTCTGTTTGACCTCAGGTCACAGTTAGCATTTTCTAAAAACAACCATTACCTAATGGAAAATAACCTTCTAGAATGATCTAATCAGCCTCGTTTATTTACAACACAATAGCCTATAAAATTCACTTAGGAGTCTCCAAAACCCTGACCCTGATCAACATATTTACTCCTTCTTTGTTTACTTGAATAATAATCCTGATAATAAGCTCATACACATAGAGAATAATGAAGCTATTATTAGTTGTTTACATAAACGAAATAAAAAAAAAATACAAATGTAAATCAGGTCAAGTAGAAATAAACTCAGATTTGGACTATTTCAAGTCCAACAAACAATGTTACATTACAATAACATGTAATGAAATAAAAAAATTAAAACTAATAGACAAACAATTAAATTAAATATACATAACAGTACTGGAACAAAGGCCTCTGGATTGGAACATATTCAAAATGGCTACATGAAAAGAAATTAAGAGTTATAAAATGATTGGGAATTGATGCAACAGTAGAAACAAATTTGAAAGTGATAATATAAAATTATATCTATATCACATCTATATACTTTGTCAATTATATCTGCAAACTGAATTTGTCAGACATTGTACAATGTACGTGTTATGTATATTTAATTTGTAGTTCTGATAGGTGATGTCCGTACAATTTTAAGGGACACATGATCTTTACGGAGTCTTTATTATCAGATATTTTGCCTTTTCTAAGAAGTCATCTTCTGATGAAAGTGTTCTTATTCAGGAAATAGAGTTCAACTTTGTTAGCAGTCTCAGTCTAGGGGCCCGTAACAGTGGGAATAGTATCATCTTTATCCATCGAGGGTATTCATTGATTACTAGGCAATGCTCTAGATAGATAAGGTTGCGGTCAATCCACTTGTAACTGACAAGCCTCGTTTTGATCAGAAAGTCGACCCTATTGAAAATAAAATCCCCTATTTATGCTCAGTTTGTGCAGTTACTAGCTCCGTGGGAAAGAAAGCTCTTGAGAGTGATGTAGACCAGGAAATTACTCCTTTAGCTGACACATTTATTTTTCAGGCTTTTGATGATGTCATGTGTGCTCCTGGTATGGATAAATCAAAATGTATTAATTACAGTGATCTTTCTTTTACTTCTCTATCTCTTTAGCCTAATCAGGGTGACACAAGACAATGATTCGTTGTCGAGACGAACAAGATCCTGAGATCTCCAGTTTCTCTCAGAGGGCTATTAGCGAAACTAAAGCCACACAAGTATCTGTTTGTAATTTTGCTAAAACTGGGTCCTGATGAGAAAATGGAGACCACATTAGGTACTGCCTGGTGTCTAGTGGCCAGTGATGATTCGACCATGACGTTGAAATTGTAGATTCCACATCCGTGAAACACAATCCGTACAATATCAACCCTCTCAAACAGAAATGTTTGAAAACAAGAAATTCGGTATTTGCAGGAGAATGATTTTATAGAACCAAGTAAAAGTGATTGGAGTTCAACATGTATACTTGTACCGAAACCAGTTAATGCTTTCAGCACGTGCACAGACATAGGAAAATTAATAATAAAACAGATTCATTTTCATTGCCAAGAATTGATGACTGCATTGACCAAATTGGAAATGCAAAATATGTCACCAGATTTGACCTTTTGGAAAGATTCTGGCAAATTACACTACAGAAACGGCATGGGATAACTCGGCTTTCGTAACTCCAGATGCTCTTTAACAATATAAAATAATGCTGTTTGGGATGAAAGGTACGTTTCAACGTTTAATGAACATGATTATATTTGGTCTTGAATGATTATATTCAGGGCATGCTTATATTCGAAAACTATTTAATTTCAACCTTTTATAATATGTTAGAGCTGCGGGACATATTGCCCTTTAGCAACGCTTTACGTTCACCCAGGCAATTGTTTTCCTAATGTAATATTTAAGAAGTCTTGCTTCAAACATTTTTACGTCCTTCCCGCACAGATAACCCGTGATTTCCGAATCTCATCTGAAAGAGAATATGTTCAGGCCATACTCAGAAAAACAAATTTACTCAATTGGTTTTTGACGTTATAATAGCAAATATATAATTTCATAAAAACATCAGATTCTGTCATAATACAAAGGCCACAGAAAGTATTGTCTCCAGCCATTACACTAGATGACTGGATAACTATTACAAAAAGCTACAGTCCTCTGCCTAACAACAGATCTTTGTTCTCATGTTTTAACGCCAATTATTTAAAATGACGTATTCATTCTTTTGAAGTGTTCATTTGAAGGCCAGAATGTTCCACGTTGGCTTAGCCAATCTCAGTTTGTGTACTTTATACCTAATGTAAATAACATTTGGTCACTAAGGTCGTATTTAGCATTTTAGGCCTATTATACATGTAATTTCTCACACGAACATGTTCTTAAAAGCTAAATGAAACGGGGGTAAAAGTGTAATCACACGTGGCAGATCCGCTTGAGTGTGGTTTGCTTTCGTGTTCTCTGAAGTCTGAAAATAGAACATTAATTTTAATTGACTAGGGGGATACATATAGTTTGGTGTTACTGCGCTTTTGGAGTTTGGATAAGGCTTATAATGAATCTTTCATGGTCCCTTAACCTATTGCAAGTTTGGACACAGTTAACATTTATAAGCTGCAACGATGGTATAGTCACTGTTCGACGACATAAATAGCAAACCAAATTACAAGGTCGTGGATACGTTTAGTCAGATTAACTACATAATGCATGCCTCCATGCACTATTTTGGATATACTAAAGTAATACGACAAGATGTAGAAACGAAAGCAAAGTTGCCAGTTTCGAGTTGGAAGTTAAGATGCGTTACCGAAACGTTGTGTGACGTTAAACAGTTTCTTGCTTGATACCTCTGCCGTGTTATTGAATATGTAAGACTGACATTCAGATCATTTAACACATTTCGGCACATGAAAATTGTTTAGCGGATTCCACTATGATAATCAAGTTTACATGAGTGGTGATTATAAAATGTATTGGATTCTCACATTAAAAGCGAATAAATTTATTTCTGCTTTTGGTGCGATACAAAGCACTCAACCCGGAAACTTTATTGTGACCGGTAGTTGAGACCCATTCTTCCTTTAGGAATTATTGGTTGCAGTTTCTAATATATGCACTGATTACTATCATTTATTCATTTTCAATCATGTAGTCGATGAATAATTTATTCTCAAGAAAATGTCCGCCTATCGTCTTTGAAACCATTGACACTTACAAAAAGGGCATCACTTCAATCGCATCTGCAAAGATGTTGAATTTTCTATGATGAAAACAAATTTGCTTTGAATACGTTTTTAGACCTACCAGATCTAAATCAGCCTGTTAGATCAGATGACGAACTTATAGGAGAGCTATATAATTGTGTAATAACGATATCAATATCATGTAAGAAGACTAATTGATTAAAAAGGTTATATCGTGTTGAGGCAAGTAAGAAAAACGTCTTGCCAAGAGACACAACCTGCCTGGGCAGGTTCACAAGCAGAATATTTGTGGTGAACATAGAAGGATTATTGCCACAGAAGGAACAATACATATAATATCTTCACTCTTTGCATTTTATTCTTCTGCACGATCTTAAATATGTCCACAAGTGTGTCAATGTAATACAACACAATCAAGTCGCAAGAAAATTTGCTAGTTATCCGACTTGAATTCGGTAGATGTTTTCAGTGATGATCAAGTGAAATATCTTAAAGGGATCTTGATGGATTATTAATCACACGCTCCAGAACTCATGTGACTGAAATGTCATCTGGCCTTTAGGCTTTCTCATATTTGCTAAAGCTGGTTGCCATTAGAGATGAAGTCGTAACGGATATTACTGAAATATCAACCTTTTCTTAGCTTGAAAAAGTCTTAAAATATTTGTGCTTTTAGACCAGAAATTCTAACTACTTGTTAAAAACGCAAATGTTGCATTTGTATTTGAGGTTAATTTAGGCATAATACAGACTATATGTATGCCAAAACAGCACCGGAAAAAGAATTAAGTATATTATTGAATTGAAGAAACCAACGAGCTAGTAATGACTGCACCTTCTTAATTTTTCAGTTGTGCTTTATTTCGTATACTGCACACTCAGACGAGCCATTGATGGTTTAATACGTTAAAAACTTTTGATGGATTGCTCGTTATGCTTCTTATAGGCATGGTGATGGTCCCAAAATATTGGACAAAGCTGAAAGTATACATATTCTTTCTTATAGCCTTCTGTCTGGCAGTCTTTGTAGATAAATTAATGTCGTGCTCTTCAGGTCCTGAATTGAATGTTTACATTGATTATTTTGTTTGCACCAACATTTTTTCGTCCAATATCAATATAAAATGATCGAATTTCTGATAAACCGCATTTGTCCATTTATCATGATTCTGCATACTTCATGCTGTGAGTATACTAAAACGAAGATATCAAGCTTTGTATATTATGTTCCAGTGGTGGATCAAACCTCATTTAACTGGAAGTGCTTTGCTGTAACTCCTTCTGATTCATAAATATTTAATCAGCACAGATGCTCCAGGATAAATTAATACCAAGCAGTGAATAAACAATCAGTGCAGTTCCTGCAGGATAATCTGTATAGATCCCTCAGGACAACTCAAACACCGAACACTAAATATATTCTTATTTTAGTGCCCCATCATCACGTGCCCATTGCTGTGTTGGTGATCGTTTGTTAATTTCACGAGTATTAGAGATTCAAGCATCTAGATATAATTTTGGATGACTTTGAGTAGAACTTGCAATAAGTAAAGATATTTACGTTTGTTCCATACTATCCTGAACATTATGAAAGTTACTACTTATCAACTGGAGATTTATTTATAGAATTATACTTGTACAATTCGACTACAATTTTTGTTCTCGACTACTCAAACTGTCTTACTGTTTAGTTACTACAAATGGGCTGGTACAAATCCATGCCTTGACACATTTCAACTTTCGACCCAAACGAGAACACCAGTTGGGACAGCAAATGCATACGCCGACAAGTTAGTTCATATCGTATTACATACAAATCGTTGTTTCGAGATCTTAGATCTATATTATCATTACTATACTGTTTGAAGATTTATAAATGACGGATCCAAATAACGGCCAATTGATTACAGAGAATGTGAAGGAAAAACGCAGAATGAAAACTCCATAAAAATCCCACCTTCATGTTAATTTAATTTTCTAATCCTCATTTATGTTGTGACACACGATAAAGCGAAACAACTAATTAATTAGGACAAAAGAAGGTTATATAACTTTTTAACACGATCCAAATTCCATTACTGGCCTAGCTATAGACAACATATATAATGATATATCACATAGTTACAAGCCTTTCACATTAAATGATGCCATTTTGCAGTTAGCTATTCCTTAATACAATGCAAAGGTTAGAATTTGGTATTTAATTTAAATCTGTGGTCAGCCTAATTATTACAACGCACCAGGATATGTTTAGGAAGATCTAGTCTGTATATATCATCGATTTCAATATGTTTGTATATGCGGTTACATGACGTCTCCACCACAAATATTAATATATGAGTAACAGTATTAAGCTAATATATAAGGTAATATTATAAAATTATTCAAAGTTCATTGTGTTACGACTCTATGGTCTTGAAGCAAGTAAAGGAGAAGAGCGAAACCCAATAAGTTTTGTAGAATTCAACAAATAATTTATTTCCCTAGAATGAAAAAACAATTTTAAAAAGAACTGACATCATTGTGAATGAAATCCTAAATAGTCCTAAAAGTTCTAGCACAAGTCCAAAAGTATAGAATATTACGATGAATTCCAATTTTTGATGTGCTAATGTGCCAATGGCCTGGACTAGTGTTGATGAGTGAACAGTCCTGATATACCATAATGATATAATCCAAAATGTCCTTGACTGAATTAATAATAATCCTAAAATAGTGATATGGTCCGAAACGTAAAAGAGCACTTTGTAATTCGAATGAATAATTTAAATAAATCCTCTCAAACATTAACTGAAACACAGCTTAAAATGATTCCTAACATGAAGCTAGAAATTAGTAATTCTGAGGTAAACAAATTTAATATTAAAAGTTAAGTCATAATAACAGAACCGGGATGAGCCTCGTTTTCCCATCAAAATGGTAAACAACTTGCTTCTGGAACATTCTTAATTAAAAAAACCCAGAGCTTGAAACTCAACATCGGTAAACATGTTTACTGTCAAGCGATAATAACCTTAAAACATAATCTAAAATCATACATAATAATTAGCTATGTATATGATGTTTTAAAAACACATTAGTCAGGTAAGCCTCTACCCCCAGTTACTGACCAACATCAACCACACAGTATAGATATACAGAACAATAGTATAGAATGAATCTATTAAGGGTACGCAAAAGTTTGGTCACCAACAACAAGAATCTAACGAAGTGCCTTTAAATGCTGTTGATAAACATGGCATTACAGTTTACTTATATACAAATGCTCAGTAAAACATTGTCTTCTTTCAATAATAAATTACTATTGCAATAGTTGTCCAGACACAAGCCAACACTATCACTAGCATTGGCAATGTGTGATATGTTCAACTGCAGTCAAATGTTTGTTGATCTATTTATTAAACATTTTTTAAATAAGATATGATTTTAGTAGGTTTGTTATATATCTGTGATTCATTGAGAGACATAATTTAGACTTTGGTATGAGAACGATCTTGTTATGTGGTATAAACAATGCTATGCCAGGCAGAGATTGTGTTTAAAAGTCGTCATGTCCACATGAAAGATGGGTTAAATAAGACGTTATCTCTTCATAATTTTCTTCTCCTTATATAATAAAATACTAAGCAGTTTCGATAGATCCCTGCAAAACATTATAAGCACATATTTGAAATTCTTGTTATATCAGAAAGAACACAAACAGGAAAAAAATAATTGGGATATTTCCTTTACTTACGGTTAAGAGATGACGTCTCAATATATTCTCCTGAATGGAGGCATCCTGATTAGCTCCTATATTTGTAGTTACATTTTCGTCCTTATAGTGTTGATACTTACTATTTAAAGCATCAGAAAGGTTGTTATGTTAACTACAAAAAGGTGAAATTACCATGTTTGAATCTTTATTTTACTACATCATATAATTTATTAGAGTGAAATTTAATCTGCCATTAGAACATGACTTTCAGTATGTACTTGATCTGTATTTGACGCAAGCTGTGGACGGAATTAAAGAATTTAGCTAGTTTATTTAAAACAATTAGCCTCTTGTTGTATGCTACTAGAAACTGCAATGTTTCATTTGGCATGAGTAGTCATAAGGAGTTTTGTTACGTCGTTCTTATGATTTGTCCAGTCATCAGTCTACGAGACATGTAAAAAATGCACGGAAATTTTTAACATTTTGAGTGTGATATTTTTTCTTATTAACATATTTCTTCCTTATATGTTCAAACGAAATACTTACAGTTGATTAGATATTGGGAATTCGGTCTAAATTATACAATCTATTGTGTCCACTACAGCTTTGCAATACTCACCAACTGATACTCAATGACCACACCGTATTTTTCCTTTTTCTCCTTATTTTGTTTTATATTAAATTTCCACGACCTTTATCCTACTAAATCCCACTTTTTGTTATCATCGTAATTATTATTGTTATTATTGTTATTATTATTATTATTATTATTGATGAATGCTTCATGAGTTTCAAATTTTTTCTTCTTTGCATACCTATTACATGAAATTTTATCTGAAATTTTATTCTCGAAGTAGACATGGCTTAATTAGGTCACACTTTAGGTGGCAAAACATGCCGTATTCCTCCAATAGGAGCACCATTAGCCTTTTCTCTCTGATACTAGAAATAAAACCATCGTATGTATAAGGCATTGAGATTTCCACCTACCTACATACCTACCTGCCTACTTACCTACCAGACTGCCTACCTACCTACCTACCTACTTACACATACATACATACATACATACATACATACATACAATACATACATACATACATAATACATTGACTAATAAATTCAACAGACATTTCCTTTTCCTCTGTAACATGTGTTTTCAAGCTCTAATTAATGAGTAAATTTGTGGCTTTTGCGATCTTGCATGGCGGCACATTCCTCTGTTGCCAGATATTGCTTTTCTTATTAACAAATAGCTGCAGCTTAGAAGACCATCTTTATGTGCTAATTGAAATAATTAGCTTTAACAATTACCATACTTTTTGTCAACTTTCGTATAATAGACAGACGTTTGTGCGTGCAATCTATTCATTTGATGTCACTGCACTAAACTATATTTTCTAGGCGGTAATGGCGAATTATCCCGCAGTCCCAGCAACCATGGGATACACGCGATTTGAACCTCTGAAGCAAGCCAATTACGCTTTAAGGTTTGTCACATGAGGCATCAGTTCGATCGAGTCTGTATGCATTTTAAATTGTTAAGGATTGCAGTTATTATTTCTCTCAATATTGCAATCAATAAAAAGAAATCAACTGCAGAGGTTGAATCACGTTTTAAACTTGAGCTGCATTTCAATCATCGCATGATGTGGATTTGATGCAATCTTCAATGGGCCCTTAGAGAATTGGCTAGATGGTTCATTTTTCCCGGTATTTTTAACACATTATTGGTTATGTCGTGCTGAGGAAATGAAAGCAAAACACTTTTCGCACGCTGGGGCAGCTGGGTTTGGTTGGTATTGAAACTGGAACCCTACGAATATGAGTCCAACTCTCTTCCAACTGATCTACAGTGACTCCCACTCCCATGGCGACAGACACAATATTGGTTCTAATGGAGGAAATGCAGACCTTACAATGGTACATACATGACAATTTGTTTGTTCAATTGACACAGTTTAGGAAATCCAACTCGTATAGCGTACCTACATTAAGGTGCTCAGTGCATAACTATAGATTGAATACCTGATGCTAAAACAGCACAATTAATAGTAATAGATCCGATGGTATCTACTACTTTTGAAATACAACATAGTACACTGGCATAATGTACTGAGACGGTCATAGTTACAACGGTTAAAGCCTTAATGAGGAATGGTTTTCGTAGATAGATACGATTCCCAAAGAGTACGCATTGAATATGTGTCTGCATGTTGGTAGAAGTATCTACAAGTTATTTTTAACTGGGTTCTTGGACATAGAAAATCTATAAATAGACTCGGATAGAATAATCTGAAGAAGGTTCATATTTTAGACAAAAACTTTTTTCTATCAATTAGCGACACATAAATTTGTATGCAGCAAACTTACATAAAGTCAGTCAAGTAGGTAAGTATACTATATACATTTATTATATGTTGCCGTGTACTCTCTCGCCAAGAAAATGAACTGAATCGATAACGCTAGAATATATGATTAAGATAACTTCTTTCTAGTAATGTGAAATATTTATGTGTTTTATGTGTCAGCCTACAATTGGCTTACCAATTGTTTTTAGCTCAGGTATGATAGAAGTTCGATGGAGAAATTAAGCATACGTGCATTATAACAATTTTTGGTGTATATGCGAGCTAACTGTATTTATTTGACACAGTTACTGAGCGAAAAGTTTTGCTTTCTTAATTCACATCGATAATAGAGTTCTCTATGTGCCTGATTAAGAATAAGTGTAATCAATATAGTCTTTGTACTTGCTGAGTACAGTTTTGTCCTTTCAAGTTAATTATTGTAATATATTTGTTATTTTGTTAATGGAAGACATGATGAAAATACAGCATTGTATTAGTTTCGACCACCATCCCCAGAACCAGTTATCGAACAACGGCTACACATTATTCTTTCTTTCATTTACAGTGGAAGTCATTGTAAACGTATGTCTTAGATAAAATAAATATTAAATTAACCTCTTCATATCAATAACAATGATAAATAGAAGACTGTATGAAAAAATGTACTACTAAAATTGTGTGTAAAACAAAAAGTTAAACTTCATCACAGACAAGGGGTGTTGGAGTAAATTTAGCCTGGACAATAATTGTTACTGTGCACTTTTGGTGTTAAGGATAGATGTGTGATTCTGATGACGACATTGATTATTTGTGAAAGAATATGTATTTTTAACGATGGTATCGAATACTTTACCTTGATATTTTACTTGCTCTCATCTACTAGTATTTGGAATCATGTAACTTTTATCTCCAAATATTGGATAATGTCGTAAACAATAGATGGTTTTGAATGTTCAGGGAAAAGTGTTCTCTTTCAATGAAACCAATTCGTATAACCAATAATTATATGACATATGGTCGAGATTATAATAATCCATATATATTAGGTGGGAATTGAATTATGAAAGGCAAAAATGTCATCCACACGGTGGTTAGCAATATGGTTTAATGAGCAGCAATTAAAAATACCAATTTTAAACTCCTTTATGGAAAAAGCTAAGTTGTCATTATATAAATTAATTATTTTAAAATGTATTTCTCATAAGCATATAACGCTGAATTTCTCGTTAGCATATAATGCTGAATTTCTCATCAGCAACGCTGAATTTCTTATCAGCATATAACGCTGAATTTCGTATTAGCATTATCATATAACGCTGAATTTCTCATCAGCATATGCTTTTGATCAGTGTCTAAACAGCTTACTATAGCGATCCAAGTTGATAAAAATTGGAATATTGATTGCCAAACTTTACATAGGCTGCTATATATCAGTAGTTTACCTTAGCGTTTCTGGTACACTTAAATATCTGCTTTCACGCCAGACAACACAAACACATAAACCAATTTTCTTAGGAGGCACAGTTACATCGCTATAGCTAAATTTATACAAATCATTCAAAGGTTAGGTAACTGGTTCACGGCTTTATCTCTGTATGTTCCCTCTACAACAAATAATTGAGTTGCACTGCGCATGAATTCTACATCTAAACGTTTTTAAGGCATATAACCGGGCTCCATACGTTTTGTCTCTTTATAAATTGTACGTCTCATCTCAAGATACATTATATTTTGTATCGCGAAAGTCTTATTGTAAAAGGTGCTTGCATACAAAACCACATATGGGCCTTTCCTAAGTATGGAATCCTAAATAGTGCAGGGCATAACCGATATTTTTTTAAATCTAAGAAACATATGAAATAATAGAGAATTAGTAGATATTAAAGTACTACATGTTTTTAAATATTCTTTTACCACATATTAATTTTTGAATTATTTTCTCATGATTTGCCATCTAGTTTTGGGAGTCGTAATGTATATAATATGTTTCGGTAGCAGAGAAGGGAATTTCCTTTATTAAATGGTAAACAGTTGTTATGTATAGCTATATTTATTAACTCCTGGTTCATGATTTTGTGTAGTTTTTGTAATTTTTATTCATGACTGTAAATTGTAGTGATTATCTATAGCTAGAATTCGTACGTTCATCGGGTCTATTTTAATGTATTATAGAACGTTAAATTGGGTAGAATCTGTACATAGATTTATCATGTCGGGTAACTTACGATATATAGTCGTAATAGACTTTTGAAAGTGTATATAAGGAGACAACTGAGCAATCTGATTCATTCATATTTTGGAATCATTTTTATTTCTTGTATACCTGTTGTAGCATCAAGTCTGCAGACGTCATTTATTTTGTACTTAGGTATGATTTATGAGGAAAAACATTTGCTTGGACCGTTCAGTGGAAATAGAAAGTGCTCATTCATTGGACTATAATATTAATTAAGAACTATTGAGAAGTATTGAAAGGAGATCTGGACAAAGCCATTTTGACAACGTGTTATGTATATTTAATTTGCATTGTTTGTTAATTAGTTTTTTAATTTTAAAAAAAAATTAATTACATGCTATTGTAATGTAATATTGTATGTTGGACTAGACCTTGTCCAAAAGTGAGTTCATTTCTACTTGACGTGAATTAAATTTTTTAAAATTTAAATCTGTAAACAATAATACATAGTTAAAATATTCTCTGTGTGTATGGGCTTAGTATCAGGATCATTATTAATAGAAGTAAATATGTTTTTCTGGGTGTATGTCAAGATTATTGGATATTACCTTGTGTACCTGACATAGTCCAGGTTCAATATTTTAATTTTAGTAATAGGTTTCTAATAAATAACTAACATTTTTCTAAACATCAGGATCATTCTAGAAGGTTTGTTTCCATTAGGTAATAGGTTTTATTTTGAAAGTGCTAATTGTGACCTGATGTCAAGTAGAAAACTATGTAATCTTGTCACTGAAGAAAAAATCATTCGTGATTTACGTTCTAGCACAGTCCAGTCAAGTTGTATCATATGTTGTGTCCAGTATTATTTCGAGCTGGAATCTATTTTCTTCAAATTATTGAATTCGAGTGATTTTTTTTCTCTTTGGAAATCCAAACGTGCTCAGATAAAATTCTTGGATAGAGACATTCACTGATATTTATAGTGAATTCAAACCTGGAATTATATTACGGTGATTAAACAAAAGACTGTTGGTACATCAACACTGTACGAGCTACCACAGACACATCGTCACTTTCAGCTTTGGATTTAATTTGAACTTCCACTGAATTTTAGGACTTTAAATTATCAGGACTTGTGTTTGTAATTCTAAGATAATTTTGGGATTTAATTCGCAATACTTTAAGTTCTTCTTTTTCATTTTCACTTTGTATTCTAGGAAAATAAATTATTTGTTGAATTTTACAAAGCGTGTTGCTTTTCATTCTTTTCTGTTACTTATTTTAGGAGCATAGACTCGTAAAAACGTCACTATTCTTGGCGGACTAGTACATTTCTGGTTCTGAAATTTATACGCAACTTTTGATTCTTTAGGACTTTAATATAACTTTTTCAGGATTATTTTGGATCCCACTTCATAATACTGTAAGTTTCTCTTATATTTTCATTTGTAACTTTGATAGTGCAATTACTTGTTGGCGTTTACAAAACTTGTTGGTTTTGCTTCTTTCTATTATTTAGTTTATGACCATAGAATTGTAACAAAAAATTCTTAATGCAAGAAAAAGTTGATTGCCATACATTAAGAAAATGTTTCGATTTTTCTGGAGAAGACGTGAATAATGTTACATAAAGTTTGCGTTATGTAACACATTTATTTAACCAAAGCACAATGTGCTTTTCATTTGTTTTTCACTGAGTGTTAAGTCTTTACTTTGTTGGTTAGCTTCTAACGACATCTTTAACATTTTATGATGTGGAGGAAATGCGAGCAAATTTATTTTCCTAAGTACTGCCATGTAAGTTTACTGTCTGAGCTAAAAGTGTTTGTCGAGTACCTCATCATTAGAACAGGACAATAATATATTGCAAATCGTACATTGCAACTGTGACTCAGCTGTGTGTAAACTTTAGTTCTTCTCAAGGATACAAAAAACCAACCTTTACATCTAAACAAAAGTAGCTTGATCAAATGCTTTGAAAACTAATACTTATAGATATAATTGCTCTGTGAACTACTTTGTAACTGTTTTGAATCTTGTACTATTGAATCTTAGCCGCTTTGGCTTCTTTACAAATTTGCAATAATATAATTATGGATTGTAGTAAAGATCACATTTTAGTAAAGTGTTTGTTACAACTAGTCAATAACCAAACAACTATTCTATAACTTAGCAAATGAACAATATATTTTTTTATTATTTAATCATTTACACATTGCCTTATTAATATTATGCGGGTAATTAAAGAACGATGTTACTGGTACTGCAAACTAGGGATATTATCTAATACAGCAGACGAAAATATAAACCTTATTATCAGATCAGTTAAGACAATTATTTAAATTTTTTATTAGGTGTTTGGGCCGTGTCTTGTGGCGCATGGCGTGAAGTATTAATATGCGGCTTCAAGAGGCTTACTGATGACAGAGACTGTTGTTTAGAGGCCCTTGAAATAGGGGAAACAATTGGCCTTAAGCCAGGCTCATGCATGTGTTTCGTTCATGTGGTAGTGAGATCCTTAGCGTGTAAAAAATCTATACTGTATTAAAGGTATAATTTCCTAATTCTTGGATTACATATATTAAGATCACTTGGAAATATTATAGAGGTCGACGCTTATTATGATGTACAATTTAAATATATAACTTTCGTCATATTGGCAAAGCATTTAACTTCCTCCCTTTAAATCATTCATTCATTTAAAGGCGAAAAAAATCCCATTTTATTTTCCAATTTTATTGCCATCTCGGATTTCTTACAACTGTTAATTAATGTCCGGAAATTGATCGAGATGTGTATAAGAAAATATAATTTGTGTGACATAATAATTTGTTGGAAATGGGGATAAATTTATAGTTTATCCATGCCTCTGTCACAAGTAATGATCATCGTAGTATTGGTGAGTTATGGTTCAACGGATTAATGAGTGATAAGTAACTGGTTTGTTACTGGGGTTTAACTGTGAGCTCTAAAGTGTGCAATAATTGCTGTATGGTGAATCGAGTGGTCTCAAGAAATTATTAGCTGGTTATTATCGATTTTTATTGTACACCTATAAGAATTCAAAGCATCTCGAAACGACTATACTTATCACACGTTCTGTCGAAAATCAAGCTATCTGTGTTATTTAGCAAAATCATTTTCAATGACCCATCAGTATCAAACATGTAAATACAGTATTATCTTACACATCTTTGCTAAACACCTTTAACATTAAACATAAAATATTCAGAACTATATTACCCAAAGACATATATTTGTGTCGAGTTAGAAGCATGACTGTATTAGTTAAGAGTTTATTGTTGTTTTTTCTGAGTTTATCGTGGTATAAACTGTAAGTTGTCGACTCAGAACGCGAAGGGCGTTATGTAAGCTGTCTGAATCGGCAACTCACAGTTTATACCACGATAAGCTCAGAAAAAAACATTAAACTCTAATTTCAATTCATTTGAATTATTCGTTATTTTACTTGCATCATTGAAATATCTTCATTCAGCATAATAATACCAGTTATGGGTTTCTGCTGCATTGCTGTTTATAGCACATGAGTGTCCAGCATGATCATAATAACAACGTCATCATCATACAAGTCCTTCTTCTTCTCCCAATAAGGTACGATATCACGCTCTGGTGTATTTTCGTAACGCGTAGAATTGCGCGAGCAGAACAAGAACATCGTGTACCGGTAAAAACAACCTATGTTCAGTGAAGTTAGAACAGTACTTGATAGCGTAGCTTAGCTGGCTGGCCTGCACCTGCCATTTGAAGATATCGAGGTAGGCACAGTTAAGTGCTGTCTTTGGCTGAGCGTTCCAGAGCCGAAAATCATCTGGAAAGAATGAATGGGACCAAGTATTTATGGCTGTGGCGGCGCGTTGATTGTGTTGGTATTATGTATCCCAGTGGTACATAAGTTCGTGGACAATCCGGAACATCATTACAACTCTAGCTTGTACCCTTCTCTCATGAAGGTGTGCTCATTCTCGCCGAAAGCTGAGATAAACTGTGTGTTCAGGATGTTGGTTCTAGTCTTGCTATCAAAATAGGTGATCCTATCTGCAGCTTTCAATCGAGTAACTCCAGCATTGGCACGCTTTTTGCTGTTTACGAATGACCAAAAGTTTTTACGGTTATCACTAGATGATGATTCTACTAGAGTGCGCATGTAGTTTGTAGGCGAGTTTGTCTACTGATCTTGCTTTTCTTGTGAGTTTCTTGTATTTGGCGATGTCAGATAAGCTTCCCGACATTTTGGCTCTTCTGAAGCTTTTCTTTTTTATACGAGTAAGCCGTCTGTTTTAATCCACCGGTGACTATACATTGTATAACTCATCTTTGATGGTTCTCTTTGCTCTAGTATTCTCTCGAGTGCAGACTTTATATCATCCCACATTTTAGGAGCAGAGCTATTGACATTAAAGGTTGAGAGAAACTGTTGTTGAAAATTGAGTGCTTCTTGTTTCATGCCATCAGTGTTAGTTTCTTCAATAAATCTTCCTTCTGGCATGTTCATCTCTCAATAGGTTGATGTGGGAATCTACGTAGACGAAGTCTTGATCCCCAGCTCCTTGTAAACTTGTAATCTATTAATTAATGACGGTCGATTCGTGAGAAAGATCCAGTGTCCGCACATTTCTTGATACTGTTTGCTATAAGCCACCGTCCTTGATAGTTTCTATAAAATTAGAGTTTATATCGCTAGGTTCTAGTTGCCATCTATTCCAAATATCATCCAATTGATGTTTGGGAGGTTCAGATCACCTCTCAACCATATTACAGAGTGTCTGAAGGCGTTAACTGTCTTAGAAATAGTATTACACATGTCTTGCATGCAAATAAAACTGCTGCTTGGAGGCCTGTAAAGGCTTCCAACTATGAGGAAATGGTTCTTACACAATGATATCTTGGCAAAAACTGCTTCTATGTTATTTTCAGGGGGTAGTTCAATTCGATCAACTATATATTCCCCCAAAATGACTAGAAGGACGCCATTATATCCATCCCTTCTGTCCTGTTGCAGATCTTCATAGTCTGGTGGGAAGGTTTCTGATGAATGTACGCTTTTGTTGTCAATAAAACTACTGTTGGAAACACATTGCATGAAATGTTTGAGATCATAAAACACATCTTGAATACTAGTAAGTCTATCTTCTCTATGGAACTGAGTACCAACTAATAAAAAGCCAATAAAATGTCAAGTTTCATATTCATAATTAGGCAAAGTATTCCGTCTCGATGTTGTTTACATTTTTGCTGTGAAAACATACATAGATTGATCACCGACAAAGAATGAAATTCTGTTGCTATAAATAATTTTGATTGTCCGATTCAGACTTTTGCTAAGCCTGGTAAGCCTCGTTGTTTCTATGAACTGCATCTGCAAACAGTTATTAAATAAACTATCAAAATTGCTAAATAGGAATTGAATTTCTTCCAAGCTTTCAGCGGAAGATGTTCCTATTCTGCACATGCGCAATTTAATCCGCCACTGGGAGCTGTGGCCTTCAACCAGTTGTAGCCAATATAAGGATTTGAACAATCCTAGCACGATTATTATATTTTACCTCAATGGACACGTGTATTCATAGTGGAAGCTCATACTTGAAGTCATGAAGTGAATGGCTCTAAAAAATGTATGTTTTTATGGACGTGCTGAAAGTGATTGGCAGATTCATCAATATTCAGACACGTGAGTTATCTAATTTCGTTCTTCACAACCTATTTTTCGTGTTTATAAACAGGTTGGACTAGGTGTATGAGGTTAGGTTATAGAAGCTGTGCGATCAGTTTTGTTGGTCCACACACGCACACACTTCTAAAATAATGAATACTTATTTGATCCCTATATTTATTTCAGGATTTGTTTTAGTGAGAATGGTTTATAACTTGATGCCCTTCAGCAAAGATGTGACATATGTATAGAAAATAAATAGACAGACACACAAAACGACAAAATGTAAATAGAGACAGATTGTTAGTGTGGAATGATCTTGTTGTAAAAAGTTAAGTGTATTCAAAACATCAGTCCAATATAATCTGTTTGTGAAGTTTGTTATTTCTAAATATATTGCAATACTAATTATAACACACAATGAACTATCGCTATAAAATGAAACAAATTATGACACATTTATGTGTTTAGTATTTGTACTCGTATCTAACCATTTGTTATGCATTTTCTTAATCTGTCTACAATTATTCATTGGAAATTGCCATTAAATTATAATAAAACCCAGAAGTGATACATGATGTCTTTAAAATCATTATTCTGGCATGGATAGTTGACACGGATCACTTAACTTGAAAAGCAAGTACTTCCTTAACTTGTTGGGGCAAATGAAGGTTTGAGTTGGAATTATCCTAAAAGGTACAGTTATTAAATTTACAGGTGGATTGTGTAATTAAACTTCTCATCGAGTTCATTGTATTTTATGATTGTGCTTGTAGGGGAATTTGTGCAGATGCATTAAGATTTACTTGAATTGTACTGCTTGGGTATGTAGGTGTAATTTGAGTAGTACGCTTGGGTTTGTAGTGGTAATTTGAGTAGTACTGATTGGATCTGTAGGGTTAATTTCAGTAGTACGCTTGGGTATGGAGGGGTAATTTGAGTAGTACGCTTGGGTCTGTTGGGATCATTTGAGTAGTGCTGCTTGGGTCTGTAGGGGTAATTGGAGTAGTACGCTTGGATCTGTAGGGGTCATTCGAGTAGTACTGCTTGGGTCTGCAGGGATAATTTGAGTAGTACTGCTTGGATCTGTAGGGGTAATTTGAGTAGTAATGCTTGGGTATATAGGGATAATTTGAACATTTAAAGATGCATGAGAGAGTACTGGAGAAGAACCGGCAGCAGAGAATGCCACATTTGAACATATATTGGAAAGAATGTTACTCATTTGTTCTTTATGTTGAGTACAGGGTCTTGTGTAAGGTATTATTGAAAGCTCATTGGAGTGGTCAGACAGAGACATAATGTGTATATCAGGAAGGTTAGCATCTGTCACTGCCTTCAAAGCTGTGGCATGAAGAGAGTGGGCAGTATATCTTGCACAAATATGGGTAGGTGTTACTATTTGGCTGTGGAAGTCTAACCCACCAGTAAAATAGCACATGGAGAGGTATGAACAAACCCTGTATCTGAGTGTGATAAGATGATCTTGCATCAGGTACTGATTCATTGGATACATATCTGATGGAGGAATAATAGGGTTAGGGTTAGGGTTTGCGTAGAATTGATCTTGATAAACCATTCGAGGTGTTAAACCTTATTTTCCCATTGAAAGTGTCACTTGCTTTTTTAAACTCGGGGTCCGTAACAATATTGGTTGAACGATCACATTCAATCTGAGCATCAGGGAGCATCCTCATTCGTGCTGTGGTGACTTTAGGGGCTGCTTCAGCATAAAATACGGCTAGCTTATGGGCCAACTGGGAATTGAACTGGTTGGCTTATTTAAACTGCTAGATAACTCAGTGAGTGATGATTCTTACACTTCAAAATTCTCGTTAGATATGGATGGGTCAAAATTTTCAATGTCTTCGTGGATGAAATCTATCTGATAAGGCAAATTTACGAAGATTCTTCAAATTCTGACATTTCGGCTTCAGTAGATGGATTCTTATAATACCGTAGACCTGTGACCTTGACCTAGCGCACTTCGAACATTTTTCAGATTTTGTTTCAAAAACTAAGACAAAGAAATAGTTATTTTGTTTCAGAAAAGATCAGAAAGATGTGTTGATTTAGTCTTTCAGATTCATTTGATTCAATTGTTTCAAAAATTGTAGGAATTTCTTTTCCTTTGAAGCTTACGATGTGTCTGCTTTCACTGGCAGTGTTTACCTTTTGCTTTACACGTGACAATTGATAGAAGTGGGTATTTTTTAGAAAAGTAGTTCCAATCGTTTGTACATGAATAAACACAATTTATTTTGATCACGTGGTAATATTGTGACCAATGTAAATCTTAGTTACCTTTACAATCTAATGCCATTGGTCTGTATACAATGAATAAACATTATGCTACAGACATTCCTATACTTTTATATCAGTTTAGAATCATGCCTTTATTAATTGTGTGTATACATTGCATATATATTATACTTCTGAGATTCATATCTTTTTCTCGATTTAAAACTATAAATTTAATATTTATGGTGGATATTGTATATCTAATTGTATTTTCTTTGTATTTTATTGGATATACTTTTGGGTTGATTTTAAAACAGTAAACACTACTAGAAGACATACTAATCAGAAGATATTAATAGCAACAATAAAAAGTTTTTGCTTTAGAGAATAGGAAAGGTCCTATCCATCTTTACCATATGCTCAAAACATAATTCTTTTATAATGCAGTATCACATGAAAGTTTTAGATTCAGATATCATCTCCATGAAGCTCCTGTCAATGTTTTAACAATAATATTTTTTAGCGACAGCCCTAAAATTAACAAGAACAAATATTTTTAGTGATCATGGCTTACAATACTTCCCCTCGTCAGTATCTACTTTGGAGACGTTGAAGAAATTTACGTATGTATGTGTCTGCTGACCTTGAATATTTTCTAGCTCAATTTCCATTTTGCCATATTTACCAAGTTCAGGGGTTAAAACTGAAACCATCCATTGTTTCTACATTTAAAGATGTTCTGTGACAGATAGAAGTATACATTAATTACTTTTAGGATTGGTCTATCAAGAATGTTATGTTAGTTTTCGTCTCTTAGTAGAGGGGTAGGGAATGAATGTATATAATCTTTGAATTGGTTATTCCGTTCTCGCACTGAAAGCAAATTTAATAGCTATGATTACAAGCATATCGATGTATGACATATTAAAGCCTGTTGTGTAGTCATCTTCATTATAAAAAAATAATAAGGTAGCGTGCATAGGATTTCCTTTCGTTTTTGATCGCAAAACTCAATATATCTTTACTCTTTATGTTCTAATGTACATTAGCCATCTTTTTATACCAAGTTTGGATACTAGGCCTTGAAATAACTTACTTTAAATGAATTATCAGACTTAGAGTCTTCTGAAATAATCTGTAGACATTAATGTTTCATATCAGCCAACATACTATTCTAGAATAGCAAATAAATTGTCAAAAGGTTTAAAGATGTCAGCAGTCACATTTAAGATAAAGAATCATGCAATAAATGACCAGTGAATCTCTGGATAATTGATGTTTAATAATATAAAGAGAGAATTAACATTCCTGGTATTGACAACATCATATTAATAAAGGGGATTTCATATTCAAGTCAAACATTCTGGTCCTCTTATTGCGACTTAGGTTTTTATATTAGGGTTGTTTATATTAGAATTACTCATTCATATGTTAACATCTGACTAGTGGAATAAGTCTTAGTTGTGTTCAGTTTTAATTCGAGAAGACGTATTTTATTTTGATTATTCATTGGAATTACAAAGTTTTCTTTGACTTTAGGACTAAATCACTATTTTGGGATTACTGTGAATTCATCTAGAGTCATGTTGGATTATATCATTGTGATACATTAAGACTGTTAGCAAATCAACTCTATTCCAGGCTGCTGGAACATCAACACATTTAAGATTGGAGGTCATTCGAAACACTACTGGAATTAATTCGGAATACTCTATACTTTTGAACTTGTGATAAAACGTTTAGCACTATTCGTGATTTAATTCACAATACTATAAGTTATTTTTAACTTTTCTCTTTGTATTCTAGCGAAGTAAATTATTTATACAAATGTACAAAACCGTTAGGTTTTGGATCTTTTCTGTTACTTAATTTAAGGCAATAGTGTCCTAAAAGTTTAAATTTGTCTTAATATCGCTACTTTTCGGCCGTTCGAATGAAAAGGAGTCCAAATTGAATGAGGTTTTGCGTTAGAAAGACTCTTTCGTATATTGTTTGTCGTTAAAATAAATTGTTCAAAAATACGTCGAAGTATTGTAAAAATAAAATTCGTTACATTGATGAATATCCTTTTACAGAGATGCATAAATCTGCTACATTTGGAAAATATCGTTCATAAAAATATGTAAATCACGACGTTTTAAATGTAAAATGCTTTGTTTCCTTGTCATCTGTGCAGATAAGAGATACGATGTAAAATTCGGACTTAGTACAGCCCTTACTGTTATACCACCACGTACTACTTTAGTACACCCTTACTGTTATACCACCTCTACTACTTTAGTACAGTCCTTACTGTTATACCACCTCTACAACTTTAGTACACTCTTTACTGTTATACCACCTCTACTACTTTATTACAGTCCTTACTGTTATTACACCACTTACTACTTTAGTACAGTCCTTACTGTCATTACACCACTTACTACTTTAGTACAGCCTTTACTGTTATACCACCTGTACTACTTTAGTACAGTCCTTACTGTTATACCACTTCTACTACTTTAGTACACCCCTTACTGTTATACCACCTCTACTACTTTAGTACAGTCCTTACTGTTATTACACCACTTACTACTTTAGTACAGTCCTTACTGTTATTATACCACTTACTACTTTAGTACAGCCCTTACTGTTATATCACAACTTACTACTTTAGTACAGCCTTTACTATCATACCATCATTTAACTACTTATACACAACCCTTTCTATCATGCGTCACTGTATTTGAAATCGCACAGGCCAGTCCTGGTCGGTTGCATCCGTGTGTCCATGGGAAAGGCACTTAGCTCCCATTTCCTCTGCAATAAGTAACCAATAACGTTAAAACAAACAACAAAAACATCATACTGGCTCAGTTGATAGACTTGCTAATATGAAACAATTATGATATTTACAAAAATCATGAAACGAAATGGAGCTAGGGTACACCAGATACTAACATTGTAGAGACTGCTCATTCTGAACGCATCTTCTGCTTTAAAGAATAATTTGATGATTAACAAAAACATACATAGTACATTAAAACTGGATAGAACGAATTATAATAGAAACTGGAGAGAAATGCTTTGCCAGTGTTAACCAATTATCACAAACAATGGGGCTAGTCGACGATATGATTAATTTATGCAAATGATGGAGCATATCATGTAAACATTCACTAGACTAGCCAGATTAGATGATATTTTTTTACAAATTAAAAATTTGTAGACCAGTGAGATTCGAGAGTATAGGATCGCTAATTAATAAAAATAAGTAGACCAGTATAATTTGAATGCACTTAAATGACTTTAGTGGTTAGACTGTATAAAACAATATACATTTGTACACAACTGCAAGTATCTGTGTTGCCATGATAGCAGCACCATACGCAATTGAAGCTGTAAAAATAAATTCTTTCCTCACATTTTTCAGGAATGTACTGAAGGAAATACAACACATGACATACTTTTAGCAAGACATTAAACGTTGCCTACATTGATGGAAAAAAAAGAAACAGTAATACATTTAAAAAGCAAGAGTCTGGATAGCTCTTACCGAAGGAGCAAATTTATCCAACAGAAATCTGTGCACAGTTATATATTCTTTAGCAATATCCGACATATAAAGAGGTTCAATCACTTTGTGATAATCTAGCAGTCGGCCCTACCAGACAAGTGTTTATAGAAACAGGCTGAATTAAACTAGTAATATTCTTCCAAATGATACTTGGTAAGTAACATTTGCTATGCTCGTGTCTCTGACAGTTAATTTATACAAAAATACAACATGTTGAGTAATAGTAATAGCTGTAGTAATGCTGTACATTTGGTTTGCATCAAAAGTTCACTACTTTTTATTTTCTTATTTCGTTTTCGTCTTCACTTTGCTTTTAAGCTCCACATTGCGTGGTAATTAATTTGGTGATGACTCCAGTTTGTAATGACGTAGCCGATACCAATAATTAACAGTAAGTTGAATGCAGTGTGCTAAACAATGCTTTTCATCCTTCTGTCTGTTCTACTTTTATTTCTCATTCACGGATGCAATGTACTTCATTTGTTCGATATTTTCATGTATATTTTGTTCAAATCATTTTAATCAGTCTGTTGTAAAACAAAATATCTGTTCAAACTTGGTCATCTGTTCTGTAGGTTTTGGAGGAAACTGTTTAATATTTTTCTCTGCAAGTTTATTTCATGTGCAGGAGCTTGTGCGGTGCCTCTATGGGATTTGCTGTTGTTTATTTTGGTCAGGCTTTCTTCTGTAATGGTTTTCAATTTAGGTTCTTGTATATCCTCCTTGTGTCTTTATTTAAATTTCCTCGTTACTTGAACGTTTTAAATTCATCCATCATTTTAGGGTGTTTTCCTTTTAATATGCTGTCTTATATTCCAAATTTCTTTTTTTTAATTAGTGTAGCAGGGTCACTTCCAAGTTTTCAGTGATGCGTCACATTAACTGTGTTGAGCTGTATCTATCGTTCCTCAATTAATGTTGTTTTGAAATGCAAGAAATCGATAGTAGGTATAAAAATCAATTTCTGGAAAGAGATAATTTTTGTTGATTTTGGAGTCATTAACTGGTATAGATTTCTTGTACTTTTTCAGTTCCCTCTCAAACTTGTCACTATCTTGATATATTGTTTTCGAAAGTATCAATTTTTCTCTAAACTGATTAATATCATAATCAGTAGTTGATCCAAAAGTATTCCAAAATTATAATCAGCTCAGCTTCTATGAGCATCACGCTGTGTTTAATAAAAGATCCATAATCGATTATAATCCATAGAGGATGCTATATTCACAGATATTTTATTGTATATCATGCTAATATTATCCAAAGTGTCCCCGGTACTGTTTGAGCTAGCACGATTTAATCACATGATAATTTATTTGTTAAGATAACTAAAATTACATATCTACATACCTAGCGCTTATCCAGGGAAAGAAAATCAGTTTAGAGTCGCATGTACGTAAGTTCATTGGAAGGAACCAAAACGAATAGTTGAAGAATATGTTATTATCACTCCTGTCAGTCTTCTGATAACAACTTTGTGCATGTTCCGTATGAAACTATCTCTTGGTTTGATAGTGCCCATTATATGTTTCAGTAATTCAAGACAACTTTGTATCCTCTGCAAAATTCATAACAATACTTATCCTTATTTGCACCATTTCTATATTGATTGTAACTTTCCTAGTCCCTACAAAAACAATAAATATATGACACAAACGATGCAGTCAGTAGCAATTTATTTCCCTTATCTATCACACATTCGTCTGCTAGAAAGCTTTCCCTAATTGAGTTCTGTCTCCGTCATAAATATACAACCCTAGAACATCATTGTTTGCAATTGTATACTCCGCATTATACGTGTAATTTAACCAATTCACAATCATTAGCATGTAGGTACGGTATCTTCATTGTATACGTATAACGTAACGAATTAGCAACAGAGGTCTACAGCCAAAATGCTTCGGAAATAAATGAAGTCAGACTTTACTAATTTTGGATCACTGAGAATGAAAATGATGCTTAAAATTGTTGATTGGCTCTAGTTTT
>JAECUM010023628.1:0-17947 GCA_016617855.1 Megalonaias nervosa
AGTGACATGGTTTGTAATTTGCCCCCCCCCCATTCCATGCTAATTATCTTAATACAGCAGCATGTTCAGCATATACTATACATTCCAAACATGTTCAACATGTATAATAAAGTACTTAACTCATGATTTAATAACCACTATTACGTGAAGTTACTATGTTGAACTACTTTGGTCTATTTGAAAGCTACACTACCGGTGTGTTGCACTGTTAAATGTTACATTGAATTCTCATTGGTTATTATATGTTCCAGTCCAGGTTAATCAATAACCACCAATCAGAAATTAATGTTAACTTATTCCCTGTGTGACAAACAGGAAGTATTGGCAAAGCCATAGAGAAACTTCACACCAAAGTCATTAATTGATGTGTAAAGTACTTAAACAGAGATGATATCAGGGTGTGCGATTACATGAATTGTGGAAAATTTGTACGAATTCGCACACTTGGAGAACAGTGATGTGCAAGAACTCCTGCAAATTTGTTGAAAGCCGCGCATATGAATATGTGCCCAGCGAAGTATACAATTTTTATTTAACCGATCTTGTCGCGACATGTTTTTAGGGTAGGCAACTTTACATGTCTGGGTTCTTATGCATGTTTAAAATACAGGCTACCTAGAAAACCCAAAATGTCAGATTCCTGGTGTGGTTCATCATGATTTCGTTTGACATATACTGGCTGATGGTAGCAATGATGACAATAATTATTAAAGTTATGAAGTATATCGGACTGCTGGAGCTGGGAAAGTGTTAATGGAGATACCAGTGAGTGATTTTGAGTCTGAAAATGGCGCTAAATACAAGTCAAATGTACATGTTCAATGAACAAAAATAGACAGCATGACGGTCAGTCTCCCTTTCAGCAGTATTTCAAAATTAAATGTAGAAGGGCAGAATACTGAGCCTAATTAAAATACAGTGGTCCCCCTCTTATACAGCCACCCCTTCTGCACTGGGAAAGTAGCCTTATAAGACAGGTGGCCTTTCCAGAGGGGGACTAAATTGTTTGTGAGAAGTGTATGTAATGTACGTAGTAAGAAACCTACATTTTTTCAAAGCATTTAATATCTTCGTTTAAAAGTAACATTAATTATTAAAAAGTTTTTCTTGTTATAATAATAGCCTTATTTCAACTGAATGTACATTAATAGTTTTTATTCTTGGCGTAAACGTGATTTGCGAGCGGGTGTTGTTGTCATGCACATTGCAAAACCATTCAAAAACGTCATTTCACACTTGGTACATACATAATTCTCTTTCCATTTGCTCCATTTTCCCACTGCTGCTGAATGTCCTCCTTATTGGTTACGATGTTGTTTATTTGAGTCTTTTCAACATAAAATTGTTTTATTCGAGTCTTTTCTAACCTAAAATTGTTCGGCAAGTCCCCCCTCCCCACCTCACCCGATGTCGTCGAGTAGAATAACCCACTTTTTTTCTAAAATAATTGTCTCCGTTTAAGTGATAACATGTTAATGATTGGTAATGATTTTCTTCGGATGTTGCTAACTGTATGCGATTTAATTATGCAGACAAAACTTTTGTTGAGCGGACGAAATGCCATCTTCATAAAGGAAGCAATAAATGTGTTGTCACATGATTTTTCAAGCTTTGTCTGGTACCCTGTTTTGTTCAAGGTTAATTTCTCTGTATGTGTGTCTGCACAAAATCTATTTTTAGCCTATGCTGACCCTGTTATGATCTTGACAATTACATCCCGTTGTAATCATCAATGTTGCAACTACGAAACTGATAAAACAATTTTTCTGCATTTAAACAAAATGCCATGTGTTTTTCAAGGCAGTGATCTTGTCACATGATTCATTAGTCGCAGTCTGGTACCCTATTGTTTTTACATTTCTTTACACTAAGTGAGAGAAGCCAAAACGGCTTCGATATGTACGCAGATTTGACCTGAACAATAGCACCTCGCTGCCATTAGGATTTGTAATCTTGACAATTATTGTCAGTAGTAATAGCCACTAATGATGAAAGTGAACAAGCTCAACATCTTACTAAGGGAAGCCATAAAGGCTATCAAACCATTTTCCCACTGACTTGTGTATTGTACGTCAATACCGCCACTTCTCAGCTGTTACTACTGTTCAATAACTGTAATCTTAACAATTATTAGAGTCACTAAACCAGATATCTCATGATAACACAGCAGTAAGACTAATCGGATTACGTGTACTTACCTTTTTGTATGGATTAAAATTTGAGTCTTTCTTGGCTTTATGGAATAAATGTGGCTTCTCGTGAGGCGTAAATGATATAATATTAACCTTAGTGGTAAATGTACTATAGTCAACACTTCTTCAGTAACGAAAACCTGACATCGGGAAACAGAAATTGGATTACTTAACACATGTTATGAATAAAATATTGGTTCTGGATACATATTACAAAATAAAATGCGGCCGCTTGTGAGGGGTAAATTTTATATTTTTGCACTAATATGCTGGCCGCTGGTCGCGTTAGCGGGGTGGCCTTTCGTGAGGGGTACTTTTGAACACAAACTCATCGGTGCCGATGGATTCTGGCCGTAAGGAGCGGGTGGCCACTGGTCAGTGGGGGCCGTTCAAGAGGGGGACCACTGTACAGTTAATTTAAAAGTATAATGCAATTTTCATTTTTTCATTCAATTTAGCCCAGCTGATCATATGCTACAAAATCATATATCCACATTAGGGTTAAGATAAACTGAATAAATAAGGGTTAATAAAGGAAATTAAGAAGTAAAGATATTTATTTGAACACCACTGTCTGTACAAGCAGACTATGACACTGATGGACTAAAAATTCTAATATAGCATAATGGAACAGATAAGAAATCTGGCATAGTAGTCAGTAAACCACGGAGTCAACAAAGTTTATGTTGGTGAAAAATCCTATTTTGGACCAGATGTATCCAAATGATAATATCTGTGAGCTCCAGAAAATTGTACATAACAATCATAAAGATCAGTTTCCTGACATATTCAAGCTGCCAAAGCTAACTAAGTATGTATATGCCCCTACAGAAGGAAGCACAGAAAAATATTCATACACAGATAAAGAACAGAATATGCTCATAAATAATTCACAGACTAATGCTTATGCAACTAGAGGTGACATCTTTCAAAGATGTTGATTTCAGTAGAGCTCTAAGAAAGTGGAGCTGGAAGAAAGAGATATATTGAAGTGTTAGGTAAATATTGAGCTATGGCCGTTTCTTCCTCATCTCCTTTTCTTCCACTCCCCCTTTATTTCTTTGACAAAGGGAGACGTCTGACTCAAGACAAAATCCTGTCAGTATCTTTCCTTAAATTGTACATGGGGAACAAATTTGGAATTTATCTTTTTATGCAGATATATTTAAGCAGCTAATGAAGATGGCCTAAAACATTGAATAAAACTCACTGTCAACCAACAGGTAGTCTGTTTTAAAGTATTTTTGTTATCTTGTCATCAATGACAATAGCATATAAATATATGATAACTACATGTCTATCTGTAATCTGCATACTGGAAATAGGGCCAAGAATGTCAATATACATCAAAGGGCTCCACTTACCCTCCAATGATGGAAAGACCATCAAGTTCATATGTGTATCAACATGTATCGCATCGCAGACTGTGTATCATGAATCATATCGATACAAGGCAGAGGTGTATCATTTCACTCTTAAGGGTTGAACTTTTGGATCTTTCCAAACAGTCACCCTAATGGAGGATGTATTCTCATCGTATGGTCAGGGGTATTTTCTGACCATAATGAGAGTAAGCTACACAACGGCAACAGGCTATTTATTACTAATATTAAAACCAATGAAAACCAGATTTAAAACCTGCATTGTTAAATTACCCATTCTGCCAGCAAAACAATGTCTCTAAAGACAGTCTCTCAAAAGAAGTCATAACTCTATATAAACAAATATTCCATGCATTAAAATCACTGACTCTAACACAGGTGGTCTCTCATAGCAGCATAATTTAAAGTTGAACTTAGTTGCTACTGTAAGATCCCCTTCTGCCATGGTCAAGAAGACATAATTGGATACTTTACAAACCCAAAAAAGAAAACAGCACATAACTAATGACTAAGACAATCATGAATTAGAGCATCAAAAGCAAATAACAAAAAAAGTCACTCAAACTATGAAACATTTAATTAATATATTCACTGCATTGAAAGAAAATATTACCAGATTACCATACCTCACATGGTTCATTGGAAATGTATATGTTCTCCATTTTTCCAATTCCTGGCATTGTATTTCAATATCTGCTCTCTGATTCTCCAGATTCAACTTAAAATCTGGTGACACTAGCACATGGAAATGGAATGTGAACAAATTTGGTTCCCTGCAATAGAAAACAAAAAGCACATGTGAATTACATGTACCTGAGAGTTAAATGCCAACTGAGTTGGCCTGGAAATCTAGGTCTGACTAATTTTTTCCAACATTAAAATGTTTCTCTATGGTTAAGTTTTGGCAGCCATTTCTTTATGGTATATCAGCATCATTTGTGCAAATTTGAATGACCTTATACCTGGATGCTCTCCATGAAGTTTCATCAACTTTTGCTGACCAGTACTGGGAAGAAGTCTTTTAAAAGGTCTTTCCATTTGTTTTTACCATCATCCAAACTTAATACTGGATGGGCATCATTTGCATAAACTAAGAATACTTTCATACAAGGAAGCTTTTGTCAAATTTGGTTAGAGTATGTTCAGCAGTTTTTAAGAAAAGTCATTTTAAGTTTCCTATCTTTCAAGGGGTCATATCTGACAGTGGACAGACATAATTTCCAAACATTTGAACAAAAGGCATTTAATCCAGTATGCTTTCTGACAATTTAGTAAAATTCTGTTGATTTAGTTTTGCTATTCTAGTTTTAAAAATGGCAGCCATATTTTGAAGACAGATAAGCGTCATCTGTACAAAAGTGAAAAACTTCAATGCCAATGGTGTTTGAGAAATTCTTATTGTTTCTCTATTCTGAGTGACAGCTGCTATATTTGATGATCGATCTCATTATCTGTAAAAACTTTAAAAATATTCTTGCCAAGATGTGTCAAATTTTTAAAATTCTTAAATGGTTTTTTTTAGAAGAAATTACTTGAAGGGTTTTGTTTTTTTAAAACTGTATCTGTATTTTGTCATTTCCACAAACATAAAAGACATTGCAAAGATGCTTTCTGTCTAACCCAGTCCGATTCTGCTCAACAGTTTATGAGAAGTCATCTAAAGTTTTCTGTTGGTAGTAATGGCAGTTGCATTTGATGATCAATTAATATCTTTTGTACAGCTCTGAGAGGTTATGCCAGAATATTTCTGTTAATTTTATTAAATTGTGTTTTGAGAAAACATTTTTAGTAACAGTGACCATATGTGTTACCAGATTAGCCTTTTATTTCTACAAACCTGAAAGATCATAAGCCAGGATGCTATTAAAGTCAGTCATATTCTGTATTAAACAATTTTGTATGAATTCTTTGAAGTTGTTTTCTGCTTTTTTCATTAACAGTGGCCATATCTGCAAGGGATCAACTTTGTTCGTAGAAAACTTTAAAGGCCTTTATAACATGATGATTTTTTGTCAAATTTAATTCTATTCAACAGTTTGTTTTTAAAGAGCTACTTTAAAATGTGTTCTGTTTTAGTAATTGCTGATATATTTGATGATGGATCTGCATTATTTGTACAAATTTTAAAGGCCTTCATGCCAAAATGCTTTCTGTCAAATTTGATTAAATTCTGTTCAGCAGTTTGTTTCAAGTTGTTTGAAGGTTCTTTTTTTACTTTCAGTAATGGTAGCTATATTTTTATCAATGGCAGACATATTTGATGAAAGATTGGCATATTTTACACCACTTTAAAGGCCTTTATGCCAGAATGCTTTCTGTCAAATTTAGTCAAAATGTCTTTACCAGGATTCAAGTAGTTATTAAAAGTTTTTCTTTTTTTGTAACAAAGGTCATATTTGATGGCAGATTTACATCATTTGTACAAGAATTCATTGGCCTTGATACCATGATGCTTTCTGTCGAATCTGTTTAGTTGTGTTACATGACTTTTTAGAAGACATTGTTTGAATTCCATTTTGAGCAATGACAGCACAAACTGGAAAGACCTTTATGCCAAGTTTGGATGAAATTAATCCTGTGACATTTAAGTAGTTGAAAGCAGTAGTAATGCACAACACATATAATGAATAAAAAAATCTTGTACCAATTGTACCAAGTTTGAATGAGTTCAACATTTCTAGAGAAGTTGATAATTGGTGTTGCTAAGGAAACCTTACTGTTGCATGGGAAGCCACCATGGAAAAAAATCTTTGATAGAGCACATCCTAAGAAACATTACTACCAAGTTTGAATGAAATTGACAAAATGTCAAAAATAGGTTTTACATACAGCTGCTATGATAACCACACTGCTTCTGAAAAAATAATGATAGAAAACACCCTAAGAAACATTCCAACCATGTCTGACCAAACTGACCAAGATATGTGTAGAAGAAGTTGACAATGTTTTTCACATCTGCTTCTACAGAAGTCACATTGATACAATAGGAGCAAACCTGAATATAATTTTGACAAAACATTTACCAAGAAAAACACTCCTGCTAAGTTTGATTGAAACTGACTCAGCTGTTCAAAAGGAAAAGTTGAAAATACAGTTTCCACTCAGTGCTGAATGAAGCCTCACTATGGCTAGGGAATCCAACCTAGATATAGTTTTGATTAAGCATACCCTTACAAACATTTGAAATTTCCATATGGTTGCCTTGGAAGTAACACCACTCAGATAGGACCCATACCCCATTTAAAATTATGATAAAAAGCATGTCCTAAGAAACATTTCTACAAAAGTTTAATGAAAATTGGCTGAGCTCTTCTATAGAAGTTGAAATTAGGTTTTCCAGTTTGTTGCTATGGAAGCCAAAACAATACTTAGAGAGTCACCTCAAACCAAATTTTTATATAGCATGTCCTACAAAAACATTCTCATCAAGTTTGATTAAATCTGTCCAAGCCATTCTGGAAAAGAAGATTAAAATAGGTTTTTCATTATGGTTGTTATAGATGCCACATCATTGCTATAAGAGCCACCCTGAACAAAATTTTGGTAGAACAAGTCTTGACAAGTTGGAAATTACAATGTGGACTGATGATACATAATAGATGCAGGTAAAAACCAAACATGGACCAGGTGAGCTGAAAGTCATAAGATACTGATCTTGAAGTGACCTTTATAATTGGAAAATACAATGTGGAATGCAATACACCTTCTTAAGTGACAATATATTAGAATACCAAGTTCGATGACTGAAACCAAAAATATTACCATTGACATTGATCTTAAAGATAGGACCCTGAGTGGAGAATATGACACATAATCAAGTGATGATCTATCATCATCATATCCACCAAAGTGTTTCCCAATACACAGAAAATGGCAAAAGTAACCTCCATTCACAAGTCAGATAGCAAATATGTTAATAACTACAGACCCAAATGTATCATAGCAACTCTGTCCAAACTACTTGGAAGATATATTCATATCTTTAGATAATCCTATCAACCTAGAACTTAATTCACCAAAACCAATAAAGGTTCAGAGAAAACCACTTCTGTGTGACAGCCCTGGTCTCCATGATTGAGGGATCACTGCCTTAGATCAAAGAAAATTAGTTGGATCCACACTAGTTAATCTTAGAAAAGCATTTGATCTTGTTGATCATAATATTCTTATCAACAAATGAGCATTTATCAATGTAACATTTCAGTGACTGATTGGCTTAAATCGTATCTAAGAATGAGAAACAGTGTGTCAAAATAAATGGTAGTTTTGCTAAAGAAGAGCCAATTACATGTGGAGTACCACAGGGATCATTCCTAGGCCTACTCCTCTTTCTCATTTTCATAAATGATCTGCCACTGAAAATAGGCAACTGTATTTCATCTACTGACTTATATGCAGATAATATGATACTATCGGATTTCAAACAGTTAAAATCAGACCAAGAGGTCTCCGTTCAGATAGCCTTACTTAGAATAGATTCCTGAAATAAGAAATATTGCATGAAAGCAAACACACATAAGACTGTTTATGAATGATTACTACTGAACAAAAAAAAGCAAAATTGGAAAATGGACCCCCATCCAAGCATACTTTAGATGCAAATGCTGGGGACATCATTGGAGGAGGCTGAGCATGTATAAATTAGTATTTTCACCCAAATACTTGCTTAAGAGGCATTCTTTAAAGACATAAGATCATGTCACGCCTGCTATAAAAGAGCCACTGTCCACACTTAAGGTCATATTTTAAAGTCTGTTTTTTGTTGTCTAATAAGAAAAACAATAGGGTGGTAAACATTGGGAGCACATTGTCTAATACAATAAGTCAGTGTAAAATGTTGATTTAAAAAACTTTTCTGTGAAAAAAATGTAATGTTAAAAACCAGAACAGCTGACTTCATAATTCAGACAGATGCACCCAAAGTGTGGGGTTTATTTCAGTAAATTCAGTTTACCATGAGTGGATAATACTTCTGTTGATTTTTACTCACAGAATTTTTCAAAATTGCTAAGTGGATGTTACACAAAGAATCTAAATCTTCAGAACTGATAAATTTCTTTCATCACAGAATCCAGAACCAGAAGCATTTATTTTGAGCTGCTTTTCTCCTGTAGCTGGCATGAGTTTGGGCCATACAGTTTCATCCTTTATGCTTAGTAGGGAAAATTATGAATAAGTTCACGAGTGACGAAAGTGACAAAACAATTCTGACAATTCCATATCAGTCATCTCAGCCTTGTTCCTTTACTTATTGCTTGAATTGTCGATATTCCTGCCAGGATCACTTGACACAAGCACCTGCTTAGCTCCCACACTCCAGAGAGATTCATCCTCTAAAGGAAAAGCTGAGACTGATAGGTATTTCTCAAATATTCTAGTCATTTGTTTCTCCTATATCTCAGTAACTGTCATTATTTCACTTGAATTAACTGATTTTTATAAAAACTAAAGCTAATTATCATAGATCTCATCATTATTATTTCTTTCATTTTCAGTAACACTGATAGAAACATTATGCTCTTTCCTTTTTCACACTATCCTTACTGATCTTGCAATGCATACTGATTTAAGACAGTGAGTGGAAAAGACAGCTAATAGATACTGTACACATGCATGTGCATAATGAAACAACATGAGCTGTTTTATTATTATTTTCTGTTTTCAAAATGGGTTAGAATACAAGGTACAAAATTAACATTTTATTACAGTAATGAAGTTGAATTATGATACAGATGAGCTTTGTTTATCACTAGGAACAAATCAGAAAATGGGGGAAAGCAATTTCGACATCACAAGTGGCTAATTTTTTGTTGAGTCTATTAATTTTAAAACTATGAAAATTGGTAACTCAACAAAACTGCAAAACCACAGTACCGGGTATATCTAAAAACAAAGAACTTTTCAGGAATTCATAACTTTGTCCTCTGCAAGCATACAAATTTCAAACAGGTAGTGAAAAGAATCCAAGACTGATTTTGGACTTAGGTTCTTTTGTCTGAATATTGTTCTTTGAAAGTTTTAGAAACACAGGACTCGCCCAAATGTTAATAAAGACCATTTTCATCCTCAAATTTAGGCTCCTGCAGCAAAAAACTACCTGAATGGTTATTAATTAACTATCCAATCAGACAATAAGTCTAGAGCTGGGTCTGAGTTTTAGAACCAGCTTTGTTTTACAATCTTGGTGATTTGTGATTTAGGGGGTTTAATGCTATTTTTAACACATTATAGGCTATAAACGATGGCCAATATACTTGATCAAAGAAGAGTCCATTAAGACCCCCAGAAGTGCACATGCATATGAAGTCCAAGTGTTATGTATTCTTGTTACAACTCTAGGACTTAAATCATGTAATAGAAAGAAGTAAAATGAACAAGTAAAATTATTTATTCTCTAAGTTACAAAGTGAAACCCTGAGAGACACTTACAGTATTGTGAATTAAATCCCAAAGAATCTTGAATGTCCTACCACAAGTCTAAAATATAGGATGTTCAGAATGAATTCCAATGGTCTTGAATGTCCTGATGTACCACAATGAATAAAATCCATAATGTCTCTGAATGAGTTTTCAATAATCCCAAAGTAGTGTTTTAGTCCATATATTTGATTAACACTTTGTAATTCTAATAAATAATTTAGGTAAATAATTCCTCTCAAATTACATCTGAACACAACAGTAAATGATTCCACAGATTGATCATAAAACAGGAATGAATAATTTACCACTTCCCTATATATGCAAATACCCACTTGAGCTATGATGCAAAATATGGTTCTGGAAAACCAAAATTTCTTAAGGAAAATTCAATCTCTTGGACTCAAATTCTAATAAACATCTTGTTTACCACATTCAATCATAACAAAAGTCAGATATGCAAAAACTTCATTCACAACCCTTAATCATGATCATGACAAGTCAGATAATAGTAATAATAATAATAATAATAATAATAATAATAATAATAAAGACTTTATTTAGAGAAGGTAACTCAATTAGTGACAGAACTAATCTACCTTGAGGCCTTCTATTTGTTATGTACAATATATACAGTATTGCTTGACACTAAATAATTAAGTGATTTTAAAAATCAAAGTATCAATGCTTGCTGGAAATTAATTTTGCATTTATCTTATGAATAGTGCATGTTTAACCACCCATGTACCCTCTACTTTGTTAAATTTTGGTTCAGTCTAAATTAACTTCGTGCTGCAAAATGAAACACAAACCATTAAAACCAAAGAACTACAGAACCATAACAAAAAAGTTGCACCTACCCAAGGCTATTTATTTGTCCTCCAAAGAATGTACTGTCATTGTTTGTGTCCTAAAAAGAAAACAAATCTGGCATTATAATGGGATTAAATGCTGCTGGCCCTGTATGTTCTAATATTAAAATGATATCTAACTAAAACCTCTCAGTATATACACAACACTAAATGCATGTCTTGTTCTGAGTTACTAGAAAGAACAAGTCTGATACAGCATTAGTGATATGTCAAGGTCATCAGGGTGATAATGATGGTATATCCATATTTTGGTAACTCTCTGGCACATGATTCTATTTTGTAATTTTTATTCATGGCAGTAAGTTTTACAGATTATCTTTAGTTAGATTTTGCCTACATGACCTGGGTCTGATAAAAGCGCAAAATTACATAGGATCTAAAAATAGATGCTTACATATGTGTTGAATATTACTAATAACAATCTTAATAATAAGACTTAATGATGACTTTGGGTTAACTTATCATTGACTGATGGAGTTGAGACGGTTCTAGAAAAATTCAGTAACTTCCCACTGGCTGGTCTAGGTCACATGAATAGCCAATTTCAAAATAAAATGAGTAGCAAGATCTGTCATGTGGTGTACATTGTAAAATATGGTCATAACAGAATGTATATACAAGGAGAGATCTGAGTAATCAGATTCATTCCTATTTTGGAGTCCTTTTTATTTCTTGTTTTCCCGTTTTAAGTCTGCAGACAAGTTTTATGTTGTACTTAGATATTGTTCAAGAGGAAAAACATTTGTCTGGACTGTTCAGTGGAATAGCAAGTGCTCATTATTTGGACTACAATATTATTCTGGAACTATTGTGAATTATTCAAAGGAGTTCTGAACACGGCCATTTTGACAAAATCATGATTCATGGTGGATCAGTACATTTCTGGTTTTGAAATTTATACAGAACTTTTCATTCATTTGGACTTTCATAGGACTTTATCAGGATTATTTTGGATTCACTTCAAGTTCCTCTCACATTTTGATTTAAAACTTTGATAATTATTTATTTGTTAAGTATTAAAAACTGATTGGTTTTGCTTCTTTCTGTTATTTAGTTTATGACCATAGTCATAACACTGATTTCATTTCCCTGACTCAGAACAAAACACAAATGCAGTTCTGTTTTTATAAAATACTACCTCGTTTACACAGTTTAAATATTTTTAGCTTTACCGCATGAATAAGATTCAAAATGAATTGAGATTTATAAAAAGTTTGATTCACAGTATCTAAATATAGTGATATGTGGATGTCAAAGAAAACACTAAAGTAGTTCCCATCTGGGTGTGTGATATGGAAATGTGCATTGAACATCTGTATCAAACACCAAATCAACTATGTAAGATTAAATGGATATATAATAAAGACTGTGGACCCTCATATAATACCAGGATGGTTTATCAATACCATTTTTAAAAGGAAAGTTTGCTATTGTACCTATCTCAATATTAGGCAATCTAGGTAGCATAAATGCAGTATGCTTTTAGGGCTCCCCTGCACACTGTTATAGGGGCCCCGAGTGGCCGAGTGGTCTAAAGCACTCTTCGTTACGGATCACTGCCATCTCACCTCTGTCTGCATAGGTTCGAGTCTTGAATTCAGCCAATGTGGGTACATGAGAAAGCTTGTCAGTAGCTTCTCGTGGGTCGGTGGTTCTTTCTGGGGTTTTCCCAGGTTCTTCCTCCACCATTAATACTGGTCGCCATGCATAGCCTATCGTGTGCTGAAAAATGGCGTTAAACCCAACAACAACAACAACAACAGCAACACACTGTTATAGTGAGGGACCAATGCATGCAAACAATCTTTTTTACATATCTGAAAATTTGAAAAATCTGTCTTAAAATGGGGGGTGGTAACTAAACACTGCTATTGCAAAAGCAAAACAGCAGTCTGTACCATGTGTCCATATTTTCTTTTGCTAAGGTTGAAAATATTCATCAATGTATCAATGCATCAATAATTCAGCCACATCGATACACATGTCAACACAATAGGTGAAGAACTGATACAAAGCAAGTCTTACCCTATACAAGTTAATTTAATCTTCAACAGTCATTAATCATTATTAGTCTTTAGTTGTTTGTATTTTTATTCTTTAAATTGAGAATTCAGTTGAAAGAGCCACTGCAGCAGAGATATTCATTTCTGTTAGTAAAAAAGAAAAACTACCTGATAACACCCACTCCCTTCTACAAATCAACAAAAAGTGACTATACCGCACATTTCAAAATCTGCCCTCTCCCTCTCACCAATTCTATGCTAATTCTGTATCCCACTTTTATGAGAAATTTCTTTGCTGCTTTGTATATTGTTTACTTGGATCAAATTTGGAGGCTTACATTTCCAGTGTGTCATGTAAAGAAATACACTTCATTCAGTTCTGACTGGCAGTTACTATGTGTTCCAATCTTTGGTAAACTATAACCACCAATCAGAACTGAATGTAGCTTACTGTGTTCACCACAGGACACACCAGAGGTGTAGTCATCCAAACTCAATGCAAGCAGAAATTCTGTGCAAAAGTGGCTTTTAAATGAATGCAAACCACAGTCACCTTGTATTCATTTGTAGAATAGGAGTTGTTTACAGTTTCTCATTTTTGCTGAAAGAAACAAGTGTCTACTGTAGGGGATTCAATTGTTCGTAATTTCTTCCCCTGGACCCAGACCTGTTCTAGAGAAGATTTTCCTTGGATGAGCAAATTGCACTGTTTCTTCTGTTTTGAAGATAACACTGTAATGCCTTTCAAATTAAGTGAAGACATGAAGTTGGTAATAAGACAATTTTAAGCATTCATGCAAGGCAAAAGAGCGTGCATGTTACCATGATGAATCCTGCATCCAATCAAATGGAGCAGCCTGAAATTGTCAAACTGTTCAATTACAATCGCCGATGACCAGCAGGTAGTCTGTTAGGATTTTTTTCTTATCCTAGCTGGCGTGAATGAAAATGACATATTAACAGATGATAAGTCCATGTCTGTCTGTAATTTGCATACTGAAACTATGATCAGCATGTCAACACATAACACATACCCATCTAGAGATGACAAGACTGCCAAGCTGATACATATTTTAATAATGTATGATATATGGTAAGTTATGTAACTCAAAGTGTATCATAAAGCAGCACAGGTGTATCATTTCACTCCATGTCTTTTGGGAAGTTTATTCAACAGATTTATCAAATGTACCATTTTATACTGGTTAATATGATTAATACCTGGTTTGTTGAACTTTTTCCTCCCTGTTTATTTTTCTCTTGTTCTCTTTGAGAGGCTTCACCATTTTTGGCAGTGTCATTTGTTTTGTCCTTTTCTAAATCTTTCTTTTTACTCTCAGCCTGGTTTTCTTCCTCCTTTCTTTTCTCCTTCTCTTTCTCTTTTCCCAGTTTATCTGCTGCAGCTGTTTCTATTGCATTTTTTCCTGTACTTTGGAATGTATCTGTTTTATCTGTTGCCTTTCTTGGCTGTTCATTTTGCAATGATAGCACAGCAGCTGCTTCTGTAATCCTTCCATCTCCTGTCATACCATGTGCATTAGTTCCCTCTCTTTCTACTACTGATTCTTTCTGAGTTCCCACCCCACCTTCCATGACAGCTGGTTTATCTTCCGCCTTTGTTCCATCAGCTCTTGTCATTTCAGGTACAGTAATTGCTCCTCTCTCTCTTCCGAGTTCTTCTTGTGCCCCAGATTTTGCTACTTTGTCACCTGTGTTATCTTTATCATCTCTCTCTGTTTCTTTTTCATTTCCTAATTCATCTGCTGCAATTGTTTTTTTCTTCTCTTCTCCTGTAGTTTGCATTTCATCTGTCTTTACTGCTGCCTGCTTTAAATGTTCTCTTTGTGATACTGCAGCTGCTGTTTCCATATCCCTTCCAGTTATCCTCCCCTCATTTATTAATTCATTTTGTGTCCCATCCCCTTCTTCCTTGTCATCTGTGTTGCATTCCTTCTTTGTATTGGTTCCCTTATTCATATTTTCCAATATATCAGCTGCAACTGGCCCTTTATCTGCACTCTGAATCTTGTCTGTTTTATCTGTTTCCTTTTTTAGTTCTTTCTTCAGTAATGCTGTTTGTTTTGTTCCTTCAACTAAGTTAGGTGCATCAGTTGTTCCCATATCTTTACTTACTTCATTTTGCACTCCAAAATGTATTGCATTATCAGCCTGTTTATCTTCCTCATTTGCATCTGTGCCCATTTTCTCATTTTCCAACTTATTTGCTGCAAATGCTTCTTTTGACCCAGTCTCCACTGCTGTTTGCAGCTCACATGTTTTTTCTGTCTCTTTTTGAAGTTGTTCTCTTTGTGTTAATGCTGCTGCTTGTGTTTTCTCTCCTTCTCCATTTTTATCATTTGTGAGAGTTATATTTCTCTCTAGCAATGATTCTTTCTGTTCACCAGCTTCAAGTGATAATACTTTTAATATTTCTAACCTTTCATTTGATACATTTTCTGTTACTGATTCTGGATCAATACTTTTTTGTTCTTCCTCTGTGTTTGGTGAAACACTTGTGTTTTCTGAAAACTCCTCTTCACAGTGCTTAGTCCCTGAACCCTCTGTTGCATTTTCTGTCATATCTTCTCTGTTGCTGGCAATTCCTGTCTCTCCCAAAGAAACATGATCCTGTGGATCCCTTTCAGCATCAAAACAAAAAATGTCTCTGCCATCATTTGCACCATTGCTGTTCTCATTACCATATTCACCTTCAAAGTCAACTTGAAGTACATGTTTCACATTATCATCATCATTCACTGGCAACACCTTGTCTTTGTCCTTTTTATCAGATAAAAGAAAACTCTGACTTTTATTCTCAGTATCTTCTTTCCTAACGTTTTCCAAGATGGTCTGTGTAGTGGAAGTCCATTCCTTTACACTTTCTACCATTTTAATGTCATCATTAATTTTAAAGTTCTCACTGCCCTCTTGGCTAACAGTGACTAATACGAAGTCTTCCGATTTTGTTTCCTCACAAGACTGTCTCTCTTTCAAAACTTCCTTCTGATTTACAACCATACAGATATTGGTTTTGCCTCCATCCACTGACAATTGCTTCTGATCCTCCTCCTTATCCATCATACAAAAGCTACTCTCATCAGTTTGATCTATATCACCATTACCAGCTTCTGTCTTCTGAACAGAAGATTGTGTAACATGAGATGACATTTTATCAGAGTTATTAGATGCTAGAGGAACTGATACCATTTGAGACCCATCTATTTTCATGCAAGTCTCTGCTGAATGGACTTTAGTCTCACTCTTAACAACAGGGTCTGAAACAAAAAATGGGCTGGCATTAAAAACTATGCTATAAACCACAGTAAACCAATACAAACCTAAAAGGCTGCATGAGAGAAGCTCTTTCCTGGATTGGTCCAAGTATTTCACTATTTCTCTGTTACAACAAACTGTGCAGTCCTATGCTAAAGGGTAAATGCCTATTCTTCAGCAGTTGTTCATATACAGAAACTACTAGATACCATTTCAAAACATGTGAAGTCTCAGTCTTACATAGTTAAGTCAAGTCATAAGACACATGAAGACTTGCATTCCTCTATGGCCAGATCACAAAAGTCATGGATTTTTCCTTAAATAACATAGGGACATTAACTTGTTGATGCATTCAAAATGATCATACAGACTGACAGCTAAAGATATACGAAGTAAGACAGAAATAATGTAAATATACTCATTTGCTTGGTTGGCCGTGGAGTTGCACACATGGTACAAAACTCATCTTGCTCATCAAGGATATTTCCACAAATAGATCCATCCTCCCCCTGGCCTTGACATGTCATCACAGTACTAGAGAACCACTGCGGATCCACTCTGGTTCTACATTTTCCACAAAATTTAGACTTCTTCTTGATTTCAGCTTTGCACAGAGTGCCATCTTTTTTCATCCCTTGACAAAGAATAACATATTTTTTGGCTGTGAATCCATACCCACACTGAGAACAGAAACAAGCTCCTTCCCCCACCTCTGCACCACACTGATCACACTGCATTTTCCTTTTTACAATGTACTAGTATTAGTGTCCATGTATTACCAGTTCCTTTAATTCATACACTATCTTGACATGCATCTTGCTGAAATCAGTCTAGATTCACTGAAAACAAAAATACATTTATATCAAGTACAGTGCAGCTCTTCTTCAGGTAATCAAGGGTTAAAAAATGCATTCTCTTTTAGACAAGTATTCTTTACATGAAAGAGTCATAAGGTCATTTTGGTAGAAGGTATACACCTTGTATATTTTGCAATAATTTCAATGGTTCCAAGCAATGTATTTTAAACTAAGAATTACATGGAATTATCACTCATTTATACTGACATTCATTCTCAAGTAAACAAGATAACAATGTGTCTTTCTTACAAAATTTGACTATTATTAAATTTCTTAGTGACATACAATATATTACATGAGAAACATAAAGTACAAAAGTTTCAAGACTAGAACACAGTTGATGCTTTTACTTTTTTCTCTTGGCATTTTGAACTTTACTAAATCCCTCAGTAATCTGACTCTCTCAACAGAGTGCTTCCAAAACCACCATTCTAATAATTGAAATGTTTTATGCACTCTAACACAGCCCAACATTAAGGTTCTAACAATATCCAATTTAAGGAGTTGTACTTTTTGTAGCTTTCACCAAGTAAATTGTAAGAAAAATAAGTATAATTCAATACTTTTATGATACCAAACATTATTCTAGCTCCAGCGATAATTCCAATGGAACAGAAAATCATGCTTACCACAAACCTCACATATCACTTCACCATAGCCTTAATTCATTATACCCATGTTATAATGCATTCATAACACTTCACTTTGTCCTTGACAGATACTACACTAATTAAGTTCCTGAAATATTGCCTACATTTGTCAACATTTTTTTTAAGAATTTCAGTGCATTAGTTATACATTCAGATGTACCAAGATTACATCAATTATGTTATGCAAAAACTTGTGAACAATCAAATTATATAGTGTACATAATATTCCATTTTCTCATACGAGTCCTTGCAAGAGACTGATGCTCTATTGGAAAAAAAGGAAATTTCAAGAATTCCAGAT
>JAECUM010023629.1:0-24774 GCA_016617855.1 Megalonaias nervosa
TAGGATTAAATTATCATGGTTGGGTATTTATTGATGTGTAAATTTTACCTAATCACTCACAAAGTAAATAAAATCCGAAGGACTTTATGTTAACTTTGTGAGTAATTAGGTACCTATTTACACATCGATAAATATCCATTAATGATCATTTAATCCGTATAACTCCAATTTAATTTCTTTCTGTCATGATATCAGAAGATTTCATCAACAAAGGTTCCCTTTTAGGTAGCTCGAAGTTTTCTTTCATTAGCCTTTTCACTGCAATAAAATGCATAGCCCCTTCTTCGTTAGCCAAGAGTGATTAATTTTTATGTAGAGTGTCACAGCGGGTCATGCCATTTATTAGGACCTTGCTATGATCTGTTTTTTAAATTTAAAACACAATTGTCGCTGTTGTTTAAACCACGTTATTCATATTTTTAACATTACGCTTGCATCCGTTGTTCTTCCTTTGTGCACATTTCGACCTTTCAAAAACTCGTGTCCATTTTAGTGAGATCCCTTGACTGTCATATTACCATGACCTTTAATATCTGCTGGAACCTGTTATCGAAGAGAAATGCAATAAATTCTGAAGATTGGCATGTAAAGCAAAAGGAGACAGTTTTGGAGTGCAGGACGTTTTGTGAAATTACATTGTTTTAACTTCTAATGGGCGATTTTAATCTGAGGTTTGTAAATTTTGATCGGAAATCACAAGGGTGGATGGGTGGGGGTTTGTTGTTGTTATTATTATTGTGGTGTAAGGCGTTGATATAGATAAAACTTCACATAAAAATTACATGGAAACAAGGAACTAAAAGTAGCCCGCAGAATTTATCGATGTGCAAAAAATTCCAGATCTGTTTCACGTGACGTTTACATACAATCAAATTGTAGAAAACGCGGTCAATTCATAAAAGTTGGAATTATTACAGAAATGAATTCATGATAATACACTGAAACCAATGTAATTTCGATTGTTTTGCCATTTAAAAACTTTAGCATATATGTCAGGCCATATATCCATTGTCAAATTGAAAATTTCATTCCATTTATTTTCACTTGTTGGTTTAATATCCTTTTTAAAAGTGATTTCTGATAAACTTTACATCCTTTATTATTACAAAATACAATTTCTAAGTGGAAAGGGATAAATGGTCTGACCAATGTCATTATATCTAACTGTAACTTTTAACATGAGGACTTAACATATTGAATTCTACCTTGAAAGGAAAGGAAATTCGTATTGAGACCATATTTAGCTTTAAAGCTATCAAAGTTATTAGTAGCTCCTGGGTCTGTAAATGAATCAGCAATATAGATTACAGTATGTTATTACAGCAATTACAGTATGTACAGCAATTACAGTACAGTATGTACAGCAATTACAGTATGTTCAAACCATTTCCTATAGAAAAACGGTACCTTGTTCACCCTTATAAGGAGTTCATCCATAAACTTCTTTTCATAAATTCTTCCCATGTCCGGAGTATATTTTTCTCTAATAACAGTTTCCAGGTTAGTAAAACATCAGTCCAAAAAGCTTTTTTATTTTTTCTTTTTGTGACGAGGTCATCAAATTTTCATCTCCTAATAAGAACTGGTACTTAAGCGCGTATATTTCGTATTCAAATAAATGACCAATTTTCTGGGAGGTAGTAGAACTATATGAATCCATGTTATTTTAAAGCTAAAATGAGTTTATCAATATCAATAGTCGCCAAGCCATCTTTTTAAAAGTTTGAATCATAAACTCTCTTTTAACTTTGTCCACTTTTGATTTCCATATAAAGGTGAAAAATAATTCATTCTACTCCTGATAAAATGTTGTGGAGAGTTTGGTAAAGTGTTGAACAAAAGACTAATCTTTGGAATAATTAGTTTCAAAATCTGTTACTGTATTTTGGTGATCAGGATAGCTTTTTTTCCAATGTTTAAACAAGTTTTAATGATTTCAGTTTTATTTTTAAAATTCAGTTTTACTGTTTTATCCATATATACCGAAAATTTGATGCCCAATGATGTAAATTCAGTCACCCAATTTAATTGTAACCTGTGATGAAATGTTTCTGCACTGTACATCTTGCTTCCTATCCGGATTGCTTTGGTTTTGGAAATGGTAAGTTTCATTCCTTTAGCTTCATAGCTTTCATATTTGCATTATTCTTTAGTAGTATAGAAAACATGTCTGCACATAATACGAAGAGATATAGAGATATTGATTGCCCTGTCGACAACCATTTTGAAATTTTGATATGCTCTGAAAGAAAGCCATTTTGTAAAACTCCTGATGAGATATTAGAACAAAAAGTTTAAGAGCACTGCCTTATACTTGGTCCGAATGTAAAAAGAGTTAGAAAATTACGAATCTATTACAATGAAATAGAATGAAATGCTATTTCAAAATCAGTTATTAATAATACACCCGGAACTCGAATCTCCTCGGTAATGTGCATACTATCATATGCGATGGTAGCATTTTCACTTATGTATCTTCCTTTCACGAAACCCATTTGATCGTCAGATATTATTTCATTCAGTATTGACTTAATTCTTTTGGCAACACATCCTGATTTTAATTTGTATACAACAATAAGTAGAGAAATTGAACGTCAGTTCCTCAGGTATTGCTTAGATGTATCCTCCTTGGGTATGCAAGTTATAATGCTTTGTCTCCAAACAGTTGAGAATGATCTAGTTCATACGCTTTATTAATTGTTCCAACATCAAATTCCCCAACGAAAATCCAAAAGAGTTAAAAAAAATTCAGATATGAAACCATCTAATCTTGCGCTTTTATATTTTTCATACATGAATCCAATATTTCTGTTTTGTTAACTTTGCCTTCTAATCTTAATGATTGCTTTTGGTTAAGTCTAAGACTTCGATAATTTTTTGGAAGGTCCTCTAAGTCTATATCCTCTACCTCTTTTTCCTCATTGTACAGATTATTACAATATTCATCTACTTCCTCTACCTCTTTTTCCTCATTATACAGATTATTACAATATTCATGTACTTCCTCTACCTCTTTTTCCTCATTATACAGATTATTACAATATTCTTGTACTTCCTCTACAATATCAAATTGTCTAGTAATAATTTCATTTTCATCTTCAATTTTGTAATTTTTTTTATTCACTTAGTTTCTGTTTTCTAGGTGGCAAAAGTATCTGATTGGTTTCTCACCCTCTTCAATCCATTTTGCTCTGGATTTAATAATACTTCCTCGAAAGCTTTTCTTTTCTCAAACTTTCAAGCTCTTTCATTCTAGACTATTTCTAAATCATAAGATCCTATGGAACCATTATCTGTGGACTGTATTTGCTGCACAACTTCTCTTGTTTTAATTTAATTTCTTTTTATATGAAGCATAAGAAATAGTTCGTTTTCCACGGATTTCCATCAACAATGTATCTCGAAATAATGATTTTGATATAATCAATATTAGATCTGAACTCAGTATGTTGCCAATATTTCCACTATAATCAGTTGCAGCATATTGTAAGTTTGTCCTTTTCACGCATTTTTTGATTTCATCAATATAGTTTTTAGCAAACAGTAAACTGTTATTATGTTTCCACAAACTATAACGTCTTATGAAATTTTACGAACTCGAATGCAATATTATCATTGAGTTGTCAGACCTATAACTTGGATCAGTTCTCACGTTTTCGACATTTAGCATAAAAGATTCTGACACAAGAAAGAAATCTGATCTAGCCTGTTTTAGACGACTTTTCTTCTCCATGTATATTTATTTAATCCTGCATTTATGTTCTAAATGTATCCACGAGATCAATTGTCTCCTTTATACTTAATAATGCATTTGTAGCAAGAGGGTTATTTACATTTTGATAATTATATAAATCTAATTATGGATTTTGAACCAAGCTAAAGTCCCCACGTATAATAATAGACTCATTTTCATACCTTATTTTGCTCTAATCTATGAAACATTACCCTCTGTAAAATGCGTATCTTGTAAGCAATATATATGACACTGTTTTTTTCCCAAGACAATCAAAAACATCCTTACATTTGTCAAAATCTCCAAATCCCCAACAATTGGCCGATAGTAGTTTTGTTTCAGCTATCCATTTTCACTATAAAAGTATAAATTCATCATGCTAGAAATGCACCATGTTTTGTGAACAGTAGAGAAAGTGGTGATAAATACCATATATAGATTAAGAAATATTACATATAGATTACGAAAAACATCAATAATTTGATATGTGCCAGGAAACGGTCCACCCAGAACTTTCTCTAGACCGGAACAGACTACAATATTATTCACACACACGTACACACACCCCCACCCACCCACCCAAAATAAAACAAACCTAGAGAAGTGTAATCATTTGCCATGACTATATATATATATATATATATATATATATATATATATATATATATATATATATATATATATATATATATATATATATATATATATATATAGTGAGATTTACCCGATTTAAAAATCTTTCTGCAAAAGCTATTCACAAAAGTTAATCATCATCATCATCATCATCATCATCATCATCAGAAAAATGCACAGTTGTCTATAACCTTAAGAAGCCAAACTGTTTCACGTGTGTTTCATACAGAACTCATCCGATAAAACGAAATTCTCCGCAACGAAATGTGGTAATTTTCGCTTTTTGAAGTACTGAAATTATTTCTTTCGGTGTGTGGTAAATGGGGACCCTGACACTGGCAATGAACGCACATGAGTTATGATCAGCTTCATAATGGTAATTTGGGAGCCATCCCAAATAAATCAGCACTGAATTTCGTTCTAATCAGATATGATTGGTGACGTCGCCGCTGACACGTTTTAAATCTTGCCATGATTTAGTCTTCACATTGAATATTTCATTGCAAAACAGTGACCTGTTTTCTGTGTCAGTACCTGAAATGAAGTGCAGAGACAATGTCACAGCTGGAGTAATTTCTTTCTTGAAACCTCTGCGTCATTCATAATTTACACCGCACTTTACACGAACCACCCGAAGTGTTAAAGGCAGCAGAGTCAGGTGAAGCGGAATGTTAAATGGATTTTGGAGACATGTATCTGAAAAGTCCCATTACCATGCGAGTTTTCCACATTCCAAAATACGTTTCACGCATTCTGAGCTCTTCAAAAGTATTATAAGAATGATGAATAAGCCAGGGTCGGACTGCACGACATAAATATGCGGGCGTATCTAGATAATTTTATGTACAGCTCTTGGTGGAAATGAAGCTAATTTTATTGTTGGATAATGGCTGTGATATTCGCAGTTGAATGCAAAACACATGTGCATGTCATGTTCACGATTATAAGATAATAAGATAATTCAAACCTGTAAGTTACTTTTGTTTCACCTATTTAGCAATTAAATACAGGCTTTAATGTGCCCTTTTCTGCCATGAAGAATATATATCGCATTAAGTCTGACACTTGTCATTATCCCAAAAGCTTAACATTTCAAGAACGGACAATTAAAATACGCATGCTTTGTATTGTTGTCATTTTAAAAACCGTGCCAAATTGATACATCGCTTTTAAAGATTAATAATAAATAAATAAATATATATGAGTTGTATATTTTCCTGATAACATTAGTATTATATTCAAGAAAACCGATGATCAATACGTTTCATCACATTTTACTTCGATAGTAGTGTTACGACCATGTAGTTTAATTACTTGTGAGTTAAAATTTGAATTCTCTTTTATTTCATTATTATAATTTTTATTGTGACGATGATTATGTTGAAAGGGTCTGACATTTTGAAAGAAACGTCGTGTTTATTTAGAACGTAAATATGACTGTCAGGATTTCGTAAGCATCTTCTTTTAGATTGCTGGCTTGATAAACAAACTTGGTAAATGATTGGTTGTGGCCAAGGTCATTTGCCAAGCATGTATGATTATATCGTGTAATGTGATGGTGAGATTTTGAAACCACCATGCGTTCTTCGTGCGTGTGCATGAAATGACGTTTTCGTTCAGTTTAAATACTCAGGTATCTATGAAATAGTGAGTCTGAGTCATATCTGAACACCTTGTAGAGTCGTTCATATACCTTGAGAAGAAGGTATTCTTTTCCTGGTGCTGGAAAGAGTTGTTCATTTGTACGTCTGTAGAGCGAGATGTGTATTGTTATAGATGACAGCTATAGTTCATCTACTTTTTAAATAATAAATATTTTCCCTGGAGAACTATACACTACTGGCTTTGGACAAAGACATTTAGTGAAATTGATTCTAAATTGGAACAGAACAGTACAAATTATGATTCAAAGGGAAAATTCTGGACATTTGTGTAAAAACTTCGTCTGACGTCATCATCCACCATCTTGGAACGGAATTGAGATTCATACTAGCTTCAGTTAGAACTGTTTTGTTGATAGGACTTATATGTTTTTCACAATTCTAGGACAAATGTTTGGATTTTCTTCGCAGATCGTTAAGTCCTACTTCATATTTTTACCTTTTCACCGTGTTTTCTAGGGAAATAAATTATTTTTGTTTAAACTTACAAAGCTTGTTGTCTTTGCTCTTTTCTTTATGTTACTTTAAACGAGCCGATATGTAACAGTAGTAATATTAATAATACTGTTCAACACCCACAGATCCTGACCAACACACATCCTTACTTACCAGAACCCACAAACATTAAAACGTCTTTATCGCAAATTCTTACTGATCACCGCAATTATACAGACTGAACATCAAATATCAACCACTGACCAACATCCACACATACTGACCAAAACACAGTCTTTCTCACTTTTTTAACAAAAAATGTCTCTCATTTGTCGGACACTAAAGCAAAGGTAAACGTCTAAACATATGCGAAGTTTAGAGAAGACAAAAGTAAGTCCGTAATATTCTATACAAATAGCACAGAGTAATGGAACTGAACAAACACAAGAAAAGAAGAAAATAAGAAGAAAAATAGTATACAGCCTTAATGCAACTGAAGATTCTAATTGAGTTAGTAAAGATAACCCCGAGAAAGTCCTAGCTCAGGGAAAGTGATCAACATAATCACATTTGAATTCGTTTAGAGGATCATTATTAATAGAAAATCAAGAAAAGGATGAATATGGCTAGAGGAAGCGCAAAAGAGCGAACATTTAGAATAGAGGGAAAACTGTAGCATCCAGCAGGGTCCAGTTTGAGATAGTCTCAAATCTAGAACACAAAAAAATGGAACAGATTGTTTATTGAAGCCCAGGACAAGCGACGAGGCACCCATTGTCAGCTGTCTGGTTCAGGAAAAATCAAGACGTGACACCATTACGAAGACTATGCCGGGATACAGATAGGACTGACATTTACCAGACCAGCCAGTACAGTAAGGAAGCTCAATGTGAGTATTACATAAATTAGTCTCATGCCTGCTGGTATTAGAAATATGAGACTGGGTGTGCAAACAAATGGTAAGGTAATTTAGTATAAAATTACTTTAACGAACTAGATCAGTAACAAAGTACAAAAAAGAAAACAACATGAAAGGAAAAAAGGAAAAGTTTGGAAAACTCTATCAAATATAGTAGAAATCGTTTCGAGAGTACAAAGGGCGATGCCACATACACTCAGCGAAAGATTGATAGTGCTGCAAAAACCTCAGAGTCAGATTTATTGCAAAAGTGTCAATGAATTGGATAGCAAAGATATTACAAAAATGTCTGTAATATCAAAGACCAATGTATTAGGCCCATTCTCGGAAGAAAGTAAGACAGTGTGTCACGTATAGGCTCGCTCAAAAGTAACAAAATAAAAGAGTGAAATCAACAAGCTTTGTAAGTTTTAACAAAAATAATTTATTTCCCTAGAAAACACGGTGAAAAGGTGAAAATATGAAATAGGACTTACGGTTTGTGAAGGAAATCCAAATATTTATCCTAGTACTGAAAAAATACAAGTCCTCTCACTAAATAATTTTTACTGAATCCACGTTCGCATCTTGATAACGTTCCAAGATGGAGGACGATGACGTCAGATGAAGTCTTTACACAAGTCCAGAATTTCACGTTGAACCACAATTTGTACTGTACTATTCCAACTTAGAATGAACTTCACTGAATGCCTTTGTCCTAAACCAATTGTGTAGTTCTCCAGGAAAAAATAAATTATTATTTAAAAAGTAGATGAACTCCTATAGCTGTCATCTATAACAAGACACATCTCGAGCTCTACAAATGTAAAGAAAAATAAACTCTCTCCAGCACAAGAAAAATAATACCTTCTTCTCAAGGTATAAGAAGGACTCTGACTATTTCACAGGGACCTAAGTGTTTAAAAACCGAGCTAAGACGTCATTTCATACACAAGCACGAAGAACGCGTGGTTATTTCATCATCTAACAATCGCAGTACACGATGTAATCACATATGCATAGGAAATGTCCTTGGCCACAATCAATCGTTTACGCCGGTTGTTTATCCAGTCGGCAATCTAAAATAATGCTTACGCAAGCCGAGAGTCATATTTACGTTCTAAATAAATACGATGTTTCTTTCAAAAATATCAGATCCCGTGAACATAATCATCATCATAATAAAATATAATGATACAAAAATGAAATAAAAAGAATTTAAATTTTAACACACAAGTAATTAAACTACATGGTCGTAACACTTTCCCCCCATAAAAAAAGAAAGATTTATGTAATAAAACTTTCTTTTTTACCAAATGAAAACTATACACGAGGTAAGAAAATTACATAAGAAGAACTCTTATGAATTATACAAAGGTGTATATAAAAATATTATTTCTATACACAGGAAAGTGCATCTGCAATTAAATTGTATTTTCCTTTGATGTGCCTGATGTCAAGATTGTATTCTTGCAAAATAATAAACTCCACCTTAGTAGTCTTTGATTTTTATTTTTCATCCTGGTGATGAAAGGTAGGGGGTTGTGATCACTAAACACAACAACCGGAGAAGAAGCTGAGCTGATGTAAACTTCAAAATGCTGTAATGCCAGCATTAAAGAAAAGCATTCCTTCTCGATTGTTGAGTAGTTTCTTTGGTGCTTATTTAATTTCTTAGAGAAATAGCACACTGGATGTTCTACACCATTTCTATCTTCTTGAATCAATACTGCTCCAACCCCAACATCACTTGCATCCACAGATAGTTTGAATGGTTGACTGAAATCTGGAGCTGTTAGAACTGGTGCAGTTTTAAGTATGGCCTTTAACCTATCAAAAGCCTCTTGATATTTTTCAGTCCAAAGAAACTTGTTTTTCTTTCTCAATTAAGTTTGTCAGAGGTTCAACAATATTAGAGAAATTAGAACAAAATTTGCGATAGTATCCAGGAAATACCCAAAAATCGCATCAGTTGCTTTTAATTGACAGGCACAGGAAATTCAGAGATAGCCTTGACCTTAGCATCTATAGGTTTAACTTGACCATTTCTCACAACATGTCCTAGAAAAATAACACAAGCATGGCAGAACTCACTTTTAGAAAAATTAATAGTCAAATGTGCATCAGTGAGTCTGTCAAAGAATTTCCGAATCGTGGCTAGATGTTCTTTCCAGGTATTGTTGTAGATGATGACATCATCAATATTAGCATCACAATTTTCTAGACCAGAGGTAATCATATTCATAAAGCGTTGAAAAGTACTTGAAGAACCCTTCATCGCAAATGGCATTACTTTATATTGGTAGAGTCCATCTGGAGTCACAAATGCCGAAATTTCTTTTGCCCTTTCCTTTAGTGGAATTTGCCAAAATCCTTTCAGAAGGTCGAATTTGGTAACGTATTTGGCATTTCCAATTTTGTCGATACAGTCATCGATTCTTGGTAATGGAAATGAATCTGTTTTTGTCACACTGTTCACCTTCCTATAATCAGTATACATTCGGAAAGTTTTATCCGGTTTCGGAACAAGTATACACGGTGAACTCCAATCACTCTTATTGGGCTCTATAAAATCATTTTCGAGCAAATACTAAATCTCCTTTTTCAAGTATTCCTGTTTGAGAGGGTTCATCCTGTATGGGTGTTGTTTCACAGGTTTTGAATCTACAGTTTCAATGCATAAAAATTTTCTTTGTCCTTGTAGGTAAGTCTGGAAACACGTGCTCATATTCAGACAATAATTGTTTAAGTTCACCTTTTTCTTGTTGTTGTAAATGAGAAAGTTCCTGGTCTAGATTTTCCATAATTTCCGAATTCCGAAGATCTGTTGCTCTAAGATCCACAGTGTCCAATTGAATTTCTGCACTTAAATCCTCATTTGGTGGGACAGGTACAAATAAATTAACTGCATAATTTACTTGGCTATCTCTTTCATTATACTAGTACTCCTTTAATTTACTTAGATCAGGGTACTATTGTTTTAATTTAACTCATTTATTTTCTTTTTTACTCTGTAAGAGCCATGAAATCTAAATTGAAGAAACGTTTGAAGAATGAGCAAGAGGGAAAGAACTCTATTACAGGACTCAAAAATTCTCTCAAGTAAAGTTTTATGAAACCATAGTTTCACTTTTGACTTGAATTGCTGAGTGCCAAATTCAAGCATAACAAGCTGGAAAATTCCAGACATAAAATTTGACCTTTGACGTAATTGAACAGATTTGGCAAAGCCAAATTGAGTAAAAAAAAACTTTATCAAATCTTTTACTATAGTATTCCTCAAAGGAATTGCCTCTGGGAATCTTGTTGACGCACACATAATGGTCAACAAACATTGGTTGTCTGACTTGGTCTTAGGTAAGGGACCAACGCAGTTTACCATAATTCTGCTAAATGGTTCGTCAAATGCAGGAATTGGTTGCAGATGAGCCTTAGGTATCTTTTGATTGGGTTTTCCTACCATTTGACAAGTATGACAAGATCTACAGAACTTACAAACATCACTTTTGATTTTTGGCCAATAAAAGTGAGTCAAAATCTTGTGACAAGTTTTATTTATCCCTAAATGACCAGTCAGAGGAGTTTCATGGGCCAAACTAAGTATTTCCTGTCTGTATGATTTTGGAACCACAATCTGATAGTTCACTGACCATTCGTCACTAGGAGGTACCTTGGGAGGTCTACATTTTCTCATAAGAATTCCATTTGTAAGGAAGTAACAGACAGGTACTTCAGTAGCTTCAGTTTCACTAATGGCCCTCTGAAACAAACAGGAGATCTCAGGATCTTTTTCCTGTTCGACGACAAGTGATTGTCGTTTGTCACCCTGATTAGATAAAAGAGAATGAGTGTTTAAAAGAGGATTACTGTGATCAATACCATTTGATTGATCCACATTAGAAGTGAAAGTGACCTCATCAAAAGCCTGACCAATACATGTGTCAGCTAAAGGAATATTTTCCTTATCAAATTCATTCTCAAGAGGTTTCTTTGCCATAGCGCTAGTAACTGCACAAGCTGGGTATAAATCAGGGATTTCTTTTCAATTGGATCAACCTTCTGAGCCAAAGAAAGCTTGTCAGTTACAAGTGGATTAACCACAACCTTGACTTCAGCTAGATCGTTGCCTAGCAACAAATGAATGCCCTCAACAGGTAAATTACACACAATACCGACTGTCACAGGTCCTGAAACTAAGTCTGATGACAAATTTACAGAATGGAAAGGAACATTAACAAAGCCGCACTCTACTCCCTGAATGAGAACACTCTCGTTAGAACAGGACTTCTCAGAAAAAGGCCAAATACCTGACAAAGAAAGACTCTGAGAAGCTCCTGTATCCCTTAAACTTTTTGATAGGGATAGGATTGGCCAAATCACCCAAAAGTTTATATAGAACCCTTCGACATGAATGGTTCAAAATTCTCCATAATAAAATCAGACTGGGGTTTTTGAGACCCAATAAATGTATTTTTTTCAATACATGACCATGACCTTGACCTCTTAGAAATAAGAGCATTTGGGATAGGTCTATCTTGATTCTGATGCCTATATTTCAATTTGAAGCAATCAGAAATGACGTGTCCTTTTTTCTTGCAATAGGTACACGTAGGAAGAGACAAGGATTTTGAATCATGTTTATGAGAAGCTTGATTTTTAGAAGTTGTGCCAGATTGAGTTTTAGGAGGAGTCGTATTCGGCTGAAATACCTTTCTACCAGTAGACTGCTGAGTGAATGATTTGCTTACAACAGGAACTTTATGAGTTAAGGAGTACTTATCAGCAGCAAGAGCAGCATTTTCCAAGGTTTTGACCGCATGATCTTCAAGATAAATTTTGACATCACTAGAAACACAGTTCTTGAACTCTTCAAGTAATACCAGTTGTTCGAGTCTTTCATAATCATGTTCAATGTTCTCAGCTAAGCACCATCTCTTGAACAACTGTTCTTTTTCTCTAGCAAATTCATCATAAGTGTGTCTAGTTTCCTTTTTATAGTTTCTGAATGTTTGCCGATAAGCCTCAGGGACTAAGTCGTAACCCTTCAAAATGCATTTCTTAACCAAATCATAGTCAGAACTTTGATGTACTGACAGGGATATATGGACATCTCGGGCCTTGCCATAAAGTACACTTTGCAATAAATTGAGTCCAATACTCCCTTCGCCATTTCAAATTTTCAACAACTTTTTCAAAATAAATAAAATATTTGTCTACATCCTTTTCACTAAAAGGGGGCACTGACTTTATATTTCCTATAATGTCAAACTTTGAATTTGTATGTGAAGTGGAATTTTGCTTGTCCCTTCCCAGCTCCATTTCTTTCATTCTAATTTGAAATTTCCTTTCATCTTTTTCTCTTTGTAATTGCATCTGTCTCTCTCTCCTCTTTCTCAAACTATAATTATTTATCTTTCTCCCTCTCTTCAAATTGTAATTGTTTATCTTTCTCCCTCTCCTGTCTCTCTCTCTCCTCTTTTTCAAATTGTAATTGTTTATCTTTCTCCCCTCCTGTCTCTCTCTCCTCTTTTCAAATTGTAATTTCATTTGTTCATTTTGTAATTCCATTTGTTTATCTTCTTTATCTTTCTGTAAATGCATTTTTTCTTTTTCTTTGTCTTTCTGAAACTCGAACTTCCTCAACTCTATTTCCATCTTGAATTTCATTTTTAGTTCCATTACCTTAATGTCAGAGTCTGTCATAGGCTTACTGACCGATGCCAAAACACTTTTATTAAAAATATTTTTTACCACCAAATATTGAATCAAAATATTTTTAATTTCTTGTTTTGTCAAGGAAGCTTTAGTTTCAGAAAGTTCCTACTTTCTGGCAAGTTCAAGCAACTCATCTTTTTTCAGACTATCCAACTGCTCTTGAGTTGGACTAGAAACAAAAATCTCCACTTCTGATGACATTGTGAATGAAAGCCTGTTGTTTTCACTAAGATTTCAAACAAAATGTAAAATAGTAACTGGGATTTGAAAACTAGGGGAATTTAAATTTAAAAAAAAACAATTTTCTGAAATATTTTAGCCAAATTCAAATATCCCAAGGACGAGCCCCCAATTTTCTTTATGTTACGTATAGGCTCGTTCAGAAGTAAAAAAACCAAAAAAAATAAAAACCAAAAAAAAAGGAAAGTGAAACCAATAAGCTATGTAAGTTTTAACAAAAATAATTTATTTCCCTAGAAAACACGGTGAAAAGGTGAAAATATGAAATAGGACTTACGGTTTGTGAAGGAAATCCAAACATTTATCCTAGTACAGATGAAATACAAGTCCTGTCACTAAATAATTTTTACTGAATCGAGGTTGGAATCTTGATTACGTTCCAAGATGGAGGACGATGACGTCAGATGAAGTCTTTACACAAGTCCAGAATTTCACGTTGAACCACAATTTGTACTGTACTATTCCAACTTAGAATGAATTTCACTGAATGTCTTTGCCCTAAACCACTTGTGTTGTTCTCCAGGAAAAAATAAATTATTATTTAAAAAGTAGATGAACTCCTATAGCCGTCATCTATAACAAAACACATCTCGAGCTCTACAGATGTAAAGAAAAATAAACTCTCTCCAGCACAAGAAAAATAATACCTTCTTCTCAAGGTATAAGAAGGACCCTGACTATATATATATATATATATATATATATATATATATATATATATATATATATATATATATATGCACCAAAAATATACAGTTTCCTTCCATATTTTGCATTTGTTTCTATCACATAGATATAAAAATATTATCTTTATTTTTTAAAACATAGGCCACAGGCCTAAATTGTCCACATCTACTATTCAAACTCATACATCCACATCATTTAGTAATTTAGAACAAACAAGGCAGAACTCTGATAGAGCACATGTGCGAGACGGTCATAGAAATATCTGCAACACAGGTACATATATTTAGCACCAAGCGCAAACAAGCATCAGTTTCAACAATTAATAGATAGTGGACTTTGGATTTAAAATTGTGGCATTTCACCTTACTAGTGTCCAGCAACCCTGTTTAACACTTTAGCAGTCTGACTAGGACCATGCAAAACAATATAGAAAATGAATCGAACAAAATATAAATATCTTACACAAAAAATAAATCTTTCTGCGTGCAAGCTATAATAATGTGTGAAACATACACAAATAATGTGATGATGATTGTTTGGCCAAATCGATTAAACTACGCAGTATGGATGGCATGATCAGGATTGGAAATATATTGCTGGCCTTTATTAGATAAAAATATATATTAAGTTCATAAAATTAATATACAGGTTTCACATTTATTTTCAGAAAAGAGAACTGTTGTATGAATGCTCATCACCATTGCCTGATGATCAGCCTTCTCATACAACAAGGACAAAACAAATGTATATAGAAATTGTAATAGCATTAAAATGTTCTAGTCATGATCTAAATATATTTTTGGAAAATATATCTTATTGATAATGGTCTTGAAGAGAATACACATGTTAATTAAGAACTGGAGAACCTACACCAAATAATGCTTAAAAGCATAATATAATCGAGTAACCGGAACCGTTGAACACTGGAGGAAACTATCAACTGAAAAATAGGTTCATTATTATCAACTGATAAAAATAGGTTGGCAATAGGTCAACAGACGACGCAATATCTACTTTAACACAAAATGTTAGGTTGCATGTGATCTGCATTTAGTGGCTTAGATACAAAATACAGCAACTGTTGTACAGTATTGTTTCTTCTGATTAAGACACCCTCCAAAATTAGTTTGAAAATTAAAACAGAGTTATGAACCAGATGAAACGAAAGTAATAGATTTCTCTGCTATGTTTCAGACTTGAAGCTAAGACTAGACTAACTTTTTTCGTGTGTGAAAATGGTAATGAAAATAGGCAGCACAGTAGCTCATTATGACAGTTTACAAAAGTTTTCAGATAAATATAACCTAGGAGTAATTGATCTTCTCAGTACATACGTGGTCAAGAAATAGAATCATCTTGATGCTCGCTCATAAGACGAGTCCCACTGTAAACTCCATAGACCCAGCTCAGTTGTCGCATCATGTGCCTGCAGACCAGGGTCTGTTTAGTTAGTTAGGAGTAATCTGTAGAACAAACAATGTAGACCCTATCAGCTGGCGCATTATGTTACGGAAAATCAGGATCTGTGTTGTTTGCACTTTGACCCGATTTATAAGTGAATATTTTAGGCTACCGGAAGATAATAATAATAATAATAATGAGGACTTTGTATAGCGCCTAATCTTTAGAAGCTCTAAGCGCTTTACAACATTTGACAACACTTAAAAAACATATATAATGATATGATTACAAAATTAAAACAAACACCACGAAAGTAGAAACAGAAAATATGCTGTAAATATTTAAGGCAAGGATACATTATTAGGTCTTTAAGTCTGTTCTTGCAGTTGAAATAGGTGAGTTTTAAGAGCGCTCTTGAATGAGATCACTGTGTCTTTGTGTCTAAGTGCAGTGGGCAATTCGTTCCACGTTGCTGGGGCCTGGTATGCAAAAGAGCGTTGTCCATATGATTTCATCTTCATAGTGGGAATAATGAGAATACGAGTGTCAGAAGAGGAGCGTAAGCATCTTGCAGGTGTGTACACATGGGTGAGGTCAGATAGGTATGTTGGACTGGAGCCCGTCAGTGAAACGTAGCACAGAGAACAAATTTTGTGTTTAATTCTGGATCGTATGGATAGCCAGTGTAGGGTAGAGAGCAGGGGAGAGGCGTGCTCTGATCGTGGTACTCTAAGGATGATTCGAGCAGCTGTATTTTGAACTTTTTGAAGTTTCTGAAGTAGATATTGAGACGAACCAGACAGAATTGAGTTACAATAGTCCAGTCTTGAAAGTACTAAGGAACACACAAGTGTTTTAGTGGCATCAACTGAAAGATACTTGCGAATGGAGCTGATTCGTCTCAGCTCAAGATATGCAGCCTTGCATATGTTCATGACATGTTGGTGTAACGAGAGAGTACTGTCGAGAGTGACACCGAGGTTTCGTACTGACTGTGTGAATTTAATGTTGGTGTTGCTGATATTTATTGTCTGAGGTAAAGGATGTGAATGAGAAAGTCTTTGTGTTGTAATCAGGATGGCTTCAGTTTTATCATCATTCATCTGCAGCTTGTTACATGTCATCCATGATTTCACATCGGAAATGCACCTCTCTACGCCTTGGATGGTAGCTTCAACTTCAGCTGGATGGCTAGATTTGTATATTTGGGTGTCATCAGCATACAATTGGTGAGACACTGGATGATGATCTATGACACTTGAGAGTGGCTGAGTGTATAGAATGAAGAGAACAGGTCCAAGAACAGACCCCTGTGGAACACCACAGCATAGATCAACTGGGCTGGAGTGTTTTCCATTTGCGGACACAATTTGTGTCCTGTTGACCAAGTAGGACTTGAACCATAGTAAGGCCGTATCATGAATGCCAAATACATGCTGGAGACGGTGAAGTAATATATCATGGTCTATAGTGTCAAATGCTGCAGACAAGTCAAGGAGAGTGAGGACTGTAATCTTTCCGCCATCCAAAGCAGAGAGAAGGTCATTGACTACTTTCAGAAGAGTAGTTTCAGTACTGTGGCAAGGGCGATATGCAGACTGTACATTGCTAAAAAGACTGTTTGAATTCAGATGAGATACAAGTTGGGATAGAACAACTTTTCTAAGATTTTTGACATGAATGGCAGATTAGAAACTGGGCGGTAGTTCTTTAAATCATTATGGTCGAGTGTTGGTTTCTTCAGCAGAGGCTTTACAATGGCAGTTTTGTAAAATGATGGAATTCCCCAGTTGAGAGAGAGGTATTAATAACATCAGTGAGTGAAGGCAGTATTGGATCCAAGCACTCTAGCAGCAGTGACGTCGGAATCGGATCCAGTTCACATGACTTTGGTGCACTCTTCATCACGATTGTACGTACTAAATCCATAGAGACAGGTTCAAATGCTGCTAACGGTTGCCGCTGAAATTCTGTATCGCAACTGTATGGTGACGACGAGTCAACTGAAATTGTGTTGTCAAGTTTATCTCTGATGGTTTGTACTTTGTCACGGAAGAAATTTGCAAACAGGTCCGGAAGGTCGACTAGAGAGAAGGTAGCTGGAAGTGGTGTACATTTGTTCCTTGACATCAGCTTGTTAGTAATCTCAAATAGCTCTTTGCAGCTGGAACTTTCCATGATTTTAGTACTGTAGTGGGCTGATTTAGCTGCATGGACTATGTTTGTGACATTCTTCTTAGCGGCATCATAGATCTGCTTATGAATAGTGAGTCTGGTGGAAAGCCAAAGCCTCTCAGCTTTACGGCGGTCTCTTTTAGCAGTGCGAAGCTGGTCCCTAACACTGCTATACCACGGAGAACACTTCTGAATTGCTACTCTGCACTTAGTTGCTGGGGCATGTTTGTCGAGCAATGAACGCAGGCAGTTATCAAGTTGTTCTGCTGTAGTGGGTAAGCTAGTTGTTAGGTTTGCTTGGATGTCATGCATTAGTTTGGTTCTGTTTATCATACGGAGGTTTCTCTAAGTAGCGAATAAAGGTGGATGGTTAGGGACTGATACGGCAAGATGGCATATAATACAGAAGTGATCTGATGAAAGTTCGTGGGACACCAGGGAGGACTGAAGAATATTATCATCAGGTCTGTAAAGAATATGTGACCATGTTTATGGGTGGGTTGGCTAACTGACTGTTTGAGGTTGAAAACGTGAATGGAATCTAGGAGTTTCGATGTGCATGGGTTTCCAGGACAGTCAAAGTGAAAGTTGAAATCTCCAAGAATAATCAGGTTGCCACCTATCTTATTTCCATACTCCAGGAGATTCGGAAACTGCTCCAAAAAGAGAGATTCTGTCAGCTTGTTTTTTCTACTAGGAGGAGGGCGGTAGAGGCAGAAAAAATGGACTAACCTTTGTTCCAGTGTGAGTGTAGTTTGGACTAGTTCAAACGATGTGTGGTCGAAATTTTGAAAGTTGTTGTGTAGTTAAGACGGTTGATCATGGAGGTCTTTGCGATGACAGCAATTCCACCTCCGCGAGAGTGGCGGGGGAACGACTTGATGGAGCAACCGGTGGGTGTTAGATCCACGCACTTGGGTTCATCGCCTGATGTTTTTAGCCATGTTTCTGTCAGGAAAAAGACGTCGATATTCTGATCGTTGATAAAATTAACTATTTCTGTGCGCTTTTCCGATGGTCCTACTGATTGGGCATTGAATAATGCGATGCGCAGTGGTATCTCTTCGATAGCTGACACAAAGGATGACGATTTAATTGGAATTTGGATTAGGTTGTCTAAATTAACGGCCGAATTTTTACATTTCTGCGCCGGAAAGGGCGAAAGGGAGATAACTGGAATTCTTCTTCCTGTTCTACGCCGGCCAGCTTTGAAACAACGCTTCTTTTTTCGCTTCCGTTTACAGTTATGGAATGATGAATGTAGTCCCAGATCGTTTAATCTAGTGCACAATGTAGTGTGGAGAGCCAAGGAGTGGCCATTTAACGCAATTAATGAGGGTCCATCATAGCATAAACGGGTGGACTGGCGAGTATCACGTGATGGCGGCTTGTTCGATAACAAAGGAAGCCGCAACAGTGGAGCAAGACAGCTGAGAAAAAGTCTAATTTTTCTCGTTTCCAATACAAGAAGATGAAGAAACACATTCGAAAGAACAGCCAGTGCATGATGAACACAATAACGCAGACGAAGACAGACAACAAGCACACAGATCATGAAAACGGCACAAAAATCCGGACAGCTGCCTCAAGCCGGTTAAGCGATAGCGGCCATCTTGAATGATAAACAGTCTGGAAAAATATACTGCCAAGCAGCATGGATAAAAGAAGCAAACATTAGCAATAGACAGGGTGACAAGGTAAACAGGAAGGTAACACCGACGATCATACATACAGTCACAACAAGAAGACCCTCAATTACAACGACAGTGCCGTACGTACTCACTTATAAGTAGAGTCAAACTACAAACAAGAAAGATCAAGATCTGAAATCGCAAAAAGAGTCTTCAGATCAGGGTCTATGTTGTTTATTCTACTGATTACTCCTAGCAAACTGCATAGACCCAAATCTGCTGGCGCATTATACAACGGAAGATCTGGGTCTGTGCAGTTTGCATTTGGGTTAGATTTATAAGCGAGAGTATATGCGGTACCTAAAATCGGACATTGCAGTCGAGATACTTTTAATCACAACTAATTTGAAGATAATGATTATTAACGATTCTGTAATAATAATATGTCTATGATTTTAGGAAGTGGTGAAATGTTTTTACTTTCAAAAACTGATTAAGTTAAACTGCTAATGTCAGACAACTAAATATTTTCTTTCACTGTAAATGCTATCAGCGACAATATTGGTACATACCGAAAATCTATCGGTCGTTGAATTTGTTTTTGATCACCATCTTGGTGTTTTAGGTTGTTTTGGCAGAAATAATATAAGAATATCAGGTTTTAATTTCTTTGCGTTTTCATATTCAAATGCCCGATAATAATCTTAACAACTTTACTTGAACGTAAGGGTCATAACGTCTTCTGTTCAACTTGTATATAAAGTGCTTGATCGATTAGATATTGGTAATGATGCCGTAGAAACAAAAGTAAACAAGCCATATAGGCTACGATATCGTAGGTGATCTCCTTTGGCATGAAATGAGAGTCGGGCTGGCCCATTTTGCAATCTCCCCGAGAGATGATATGCTACTGATTGTGGGGTAATATAATGGGATGGACGCCCATTCTAAGGGCAGATCCATAATTTTGTTCCAATAGGACACTTCACTAAATACGATATCCCAATAGCCTTAAAATTCCGATATCATTCAATTATTGTCTACCTGGTATACAGGTAGTGTGTGTGTGTGTGTGTTATATATATATATATATATATATATATATATATATATATATATATATATATATATATATATATATATATATAGCATACAAATCATATGGCGAATAACAGTCCTTTCAAGTGCACTGGATCCAGCAAGGGATCACGCGTGTCAGGGATTGATTAAGATAAATGCAATAAACTGACAACGAACAGTACAAAACTAGTATCTAACTAGCTTGAGCGCTTTCGACTCTTAATGAGTCTTTTTCAGAGGCAAATACAAAATATAGACAAGACAAACAAATAAAACACAAAAATCGTTTTGTTTGCAAAACGTTACATGGCTGTTTCTACAGGAATTAAACCTTTAAATTTGAATTTGCTCCGACGATGAAACATTCTTAAAAAGGTCTAAAGAGCTACCTAAACATTCATTTTACCAAGGTTCTGACAAAGACCTGATTGCGGAGGCAACCCAAAGGGCTAAACAAACAAACCGCGATGACCTACTAAACTATGGAAAGAAGGAAAAGGCTGAGTGTGTACCATTTATCCTAACCTACCATCCAGACAACCCCAAAGTAAGTAAAATCATCGGGAAACACTGGCCCATCGTGGAATCGTTGGATGCATTAAAGTTATTCCTCCCAAACAAACCTGTAGTAGCCTACCGGAGACCAAAAAACCTCAAGGACATCCTAGTCAGGGCAAAGCTAACGCCAATCACTAATCAAGACCACCCTAGTCATTCTGGTCCCTGTGGCGATAAAAGGTGCAAAACCTGTGAACATATAATAGAGACCAGGACATTTTCTAGCTCAGTGACTAGGGACATACTAAACATACATGGTCCAAACAAAACGTGCAAAACAGAGAATGTAATTTATCTCATCACATGTAAGATCTGTAGCCTTCAGTATGTCGGAGACACTGAAAAGCTACACAGAAAGATCAACCTTCATAGATCTGACTGGATGACAAAGAAGCTGTAAAGAAGCCCGGTCGCAGAACACTTCTCCTCCCCTGGCCACACTTTCATTCATATAACACTTATTGCAAGTGCACAACCCCAACTGGAGTTCCGAAACCAGGAAGGAAAAGGAATCTTACTGAATACGTCGCCTTAGAACATTGGAACTAAGCGGTTTAAACCAAGAAGACTAGAAAAAGACACGCACAAATGAAATTATTTATTTTTTTGCACATTTTCTTTTAAATAATTCTCTAAATTTGCTTAATAACCTATTATTACAACTATGACAATGAAATATCCGGGATATAATTTCCGCTTACATAAATTTACATAAAACAACAGATGTCGTTATGGCTCGTCGATTTCTAGGTCAATAAAAATATTTTCAAGCATCCGCAACAAATTGAAATGAACTAGTTGAAACATAATAAATTTAAAGGTTTAATTCCTGTAGAAACAGCCATGTAGAGTTTTGCAAACACAACGGTTTTTGTGTTTTATTTGTTTGTCTTGTCTATGTTTTGTATTTGCCTTTGAAAAAAACTCATTAAGAGTCGAAAGCGCTCAGGCTAGTTAGATACTAGTTTTGCCCTGTTCGTTGTCAGTTTATATATATATATATATATTCTGGAGTCTATATTTTAATTGTATGCTTTCGCTGGTGACGTAATACTCATAGGAGACCTAAATACCAGATACGATGAATTTTCCCAGTCTTTGTGTTCACAGCACAAAATCAGATTACCTACAAACTTTATTTACAGAAACAACTTAGTGACTATAAATAAAACAAGCCTAATGAAATGTTTCTCCAGCGCGTAATTGATTGCGAACTCTGCAAATTAGGTCACATTTGTGTGGTCAGATCATCAGGTGTTATACAGCAACTTCTCTGTCCCAGTCGCAAGGAATACGGATCTTTTCTGCATGTTTCTCATGTCCTTCGTATCACAGAAAGGGGCTAAACAGTTTAGAAGGATATGGACTGCAAATTGGAGGTCCAGTGGCTTAATGTATAAATAGCTATTAGGATGCCAATTTAGGAAACTTCAAGGGCAAGCTATGTGGTTAATGCTTTAGAGGAAACGCAGACTTAGAAATTGGACTTCTGTGAAAATTCTATGATAAATATCGTGATAGAGACAGAAACTGTACCAGCTGTTTTGAACTCAGATTTGATAGAAAAACAGCATGCATGCTAAAATAGAACTGTTGTTAAAAGTTAGTCCTATTGGAAATTACTGGCAAACACTTCCACTGTAATTAAGCAATCATACTCTGATATCTATAACACTGTACTACCAATGTCATTAAATCTGAACCTATTCCAACTACCAGCCTATACTACTACCGTATCTTCGTGAATTTATGCTACACTTGCAACAAAAATATCCTCTTGAAGTTTAGAGTATTTCTTTTCCTTGGTTTGTAATTTTGCAATCGTTCTCTTCCTTAAAATTTATGTTTGTTTTCCAAAGACAGTATGATTCAGAATTATAACATGGAAGTCATTGGGTGCTTTTTGTCTGAAAGATGCATATAGTTCTGTGTATGACTTTGGCCATGATTTTTGAGCGAATAAAATTTAGTTTCAAATCTCATTTTGTATATTTGTTTTGTCTTCTATCAATTGTTTCTGTAATGTTGAAAATCAGTTTCATTATTAATTAAAATAGTCATGCAAATGCGAGGTACTTCTAAATCTACTTCTAAAATTCCACCGAAAGAATAATCTGTCCAAGGTACCATTTTCTTTGATTAATTTTATTGTAGCTCTCAATAGTTGACGCATGGCTCAGCCATATACGATTATGGGATTCGACAGATTGTATTAAGCGTTATTGAAGATGTCGGGACCCTTATTTAGGACTTGCTTATTTCACTTGTTTGACCATCGTTACCTTCTCTTTCTCAATGAAAATAATAGAAATGAACTGATTTAGCATATCATATCAGTATAATACCGATTACACCTCTAATTCCAGATTCAAACACTGAAATGCATATCATTGTATGTGCGTACTTCTAATTCTTCTCTTTTATTTTCAAACTTGCATCACGAGTAAGTCCAATTTGTAAAAACTTTATTTGTTGGATCTAGTTAATTATTTAAACGTACATATGTGATTTCTTAGAACTTTCTCTTTCTCAAATCACATAATAGTAAAGTATCTTTCCATAAGGTTTGAATTAAAGTTTGTTTTGGTGGTAACTGCCACGGATACCAAATATTATTTCTTCAAACGCATGGTTCTGTTTTTCTAAAATGTTTTATTCTTTCTGCGAATGTATCATCCTTTTAATTTTTTCACACTGTTCTTAGGATTGGCCAGAAACCGATAACTCTGTGACAATTATATTGTTCTTTCATCAGACATTCTTAAACATCCATCTTAAATCGATGAACCATAGAGCTGTTACTCAACGAGGTATATTTTTCATAATTATTTGGTAATATTGATTCATTTTTAATCAAATGAAAATCATATCTCTGAAGGATAGTCAGGCTGTATTGATCAAGAACAATAAACTTGGAAGCAGTGTAAGTTCGCTTCACTTGTAACTGAAACCAAATTCAAATAATACCGTTGTCAACAATTTGGGTGAGTGAGTGATTTGGAATTTTAACTTAACTTTAACAATTTTTTAGTCATATCGCTACAATGACTGCATTGTGACAGTTTATAGTGATGTCTAGCAGTGGGCATCACGCCGCAGACATATAGCAACATGTCCCACCCAGTCACATTATCCTGATACCAGGTCGACCAGTCCTAACACTAACCTCCTAATGCTGAGCACGTACCGAGGCAGCTGTTAGTATCATTTTTATAAGTCTTTGATATGACTCGGCCGGGGTTCGCTCGAACATCCGCATCTCCAGCAATTTGGTGTCATACTTGCAAGAACCGAACAAGAGCGAGCAGGTATACCTATTTAGTAAAGATAATGATGTTAGTGATTAGTTCCGAGCACACACTGATGTCGACATTTTGTATCAGAAACACCTAGATTTACCTTTACACAGGAGGAACTTGAAATCCTTCCTTAGAAAATAAAATTACACTACTAGGTCAACATCAATGGCGTTGATCCCTTCTTAATAGTCCTTTTTAAGAGTCCTGACGTCCTGGACTCCGTTTCACTAAACATCTTAAGTTCGAGGACATTCTCGACCTCAGATCCGTGAGTTTGTGGCCGAGCTGAGATTTTTCTCAGGTATCGTTTCACTATGCTTCCTGATATCAACACTTGAGGATCCTCAACTAAGGACGAAATTTGAGATCGTTTATTACAATCATAAGCGACCACACCAAAAGACTCTCTACGTTGGAAAAGTTGAGCATATGATAATCTCCATGAATTCACGTGCGAAGTCCCGCTAACTGTAAGTATTATTGTCGTCTGGTTTTGGTTTTTCTTTCGTAGGTAGATGTCAGTGATGGAGCACAAAAAATATGGAAAGATCCGGGAATTGGAAGGAAAAGGAGAAAATTTTACTTGTTCAGAATGTTTTAGAAAGGGAAAAGGTTCTTTTGGAAAATT